>VURO01044411.1:0-10455 GCA_015108175.1 Pelvicachromis taeniatus | reverse complement strand
GAGGTAAATGTTGTAATCTCATGATTCTTATAATACTACAGATGTCTGGAATATACATACAAAGAAAATTCTAACAAAGATAATGTTTAATGTAGCTTTTGGTTCGTGCAACTGGTCCGTCGGGTTATTGTCTCCCCAGAAACATTTCCGTTGTGTTTTGTGAGCTTTTGCAGCGTTTTTCTTTTTGCAGGTGTTTTGTGTGCTTTTGCAGCATTTGGCCTCTCAGGGCCACTGTAAAATTCACCCTTTGGTCTTGAATCATAAAATGCGTAACCTGTAAATGTTATGAATTAACAAGAATTGTGATCATGTAATTTCAACAAACTGTAAATGTTTCAAAACCTTGTGCCGTGAACTCTCTCTGTCGTGTGATTAAAGTCATTTGTTGCTCTTAATGTCTGCGCCTAAAGTTGTATCCACAGATGGCAACTTCAAGCAGTTACAGGGAAAATATCAGCTGGTGATGCAAAGTGGGCGGGACTCAAGAGGGACTATTTTTTTTAATAGCAATGACTAACTCAACAGCGCTGTGCAAGACAAGTGACTTACTTGATTGATACAATGTGGTAGTAAATATATTAGAAGGTTACCTAGGTAGCGGGTAACCTGATACCTCTGCACACGGTCAACTTCAAAGCAATGCTCGACAAGCAAATTGCTTCCAGCGTGGACACAGATTAAGAGTTTGACTGCCATGCCACATGTCAATCAGCAGTATTCGTCACTCACGTTGCTGGCGTTGAAGTCTATCTCGGGCCATGCTCACGTCACGTCACCAGCATCGTTTCACCTGTGGTCGCTTGCAGTTGTGTAATGTGATTCACTGAATGATCACCACATTACTGCAAATCGCTTTCAGCATCGAGGCAGCTTCAGACTTCGTGCGTGAATTTATATTATTCATCGTTCAGCGTGTCTGCATTTCACATGTTAAAGGTAAAAAAAAAAAAAAAAAGGCAGCGTGGTTCATGACAAATATTTTTGAGTTAAAAGAACGGGATGCCAGTGGTCTTCAATCACATGTGCAAGAATAAACTTTGTTTTTCGTGTCTTTTTCATCACGTAGAGGTACTTTAAGTAGTGTGTTTGTTTATTTTCCCAAATGAACGCAAACCTGAAGAACAACTGAAAGTTTTAGTTAAACTTTGCAGACGTCAATTATCACAGGTACTTTTGAAGTCGTCATTGAGTGCCAACTCACTGCAAAGTGTCCGGTAATTAAATCAAAAACTTATTTCACAACAGAGTTCCCAGAAACTACTGAATCTTTTTTTTTATGTTTCGAAAATGACTCAATGCAAGTCATTTTCAAAACAGTAACAGAAGCAAATTCATCTTTCCTATTATATTTTTCTTTTCAACGCCATGCGTTTGGGGACAGTTAACGGTTACACAAAAGCACAAAGCTCGTGTCTGTTGTGAAAATGTCACAGGTCGAGGCTACTGTCAAAACTGCACAGGGTCGTACGAAACCCGTTTAGCATTTATTATCATGCATAAGAGATGAGGCGCACGAGCACAATACGAGTAACACTTCTCATCCGCGAAAGAGCAAAAGAAGGAATGTGTCCTACAATGAAGACTTTCTGTCAAATTTCCTCTGGCATTTAAAGTTTGTGCTTTTGGCTTCAGTTGTTTCAGGCCAAAAAAGTTGACGTCAACATGTTACATCGACATCTGTCCCAGAGTGACCTCCACAGAAGATGGGAGAAATATTGAAATTATTGCCACTAGGAAACCAAAAGGGTTCTGTTCTCTAATTTGAGCACTGTATGTCCAATTTGGTAACAAGTAGCATTAACTTTCTGGATAGTGAGACATGTTTTTGCTACAGCATTGGACTGCATGTTTTAGTTCTTCTCATACACGCCGGCTTTGTTTCTCAAACAAACCTAAATCACAGCTTGAGGTCAGCTGCTAACTAACAATCAGGACAGAGAGGCCAGATTTGCATTTGGTGTAGTTTACGTTGATGTGAAACAGCAGACCTTTTTCCCAGCAGACAGTTTGGCTAGTGAAAACAGGAAACAAGCAGGAGTAATTGATAACATTAAAATCATCCACATCCCATTTAGGTAAGCCCCGTCCCCTCTGAGGTTCTTGACCCTGCTTGAATTAAATGAGTGACAATTAACAATATTTTTGTAGGTCAAAATATCCTGATATCCTGTTAAAATAAATGTAAAAAAATAAATAAATAAATAATCCTTGTTTAATACTCCTATTTAATAATTGAAAAATTAAGCATCTGTTTTTAAGGTATGTTTTCTGACACTATTGCTGCTCCTTGGTTTCATCCTTGCATCATACATTTCATGGTCATTGCAGATGCAGATGTTACAAAAAAAAACAAGTAGCTTTGTGGCTGCTTATGCATGTTATGGTATCACAGCCCAGTAACTATTTCAGGACTGATTGAAATGTAAAGGAATGATGAAAACAAAAGAAGACAATCTGATGTGTGCAAGAAAAGTTGTACATTTTGAACTGATAAAAATATTTGTTTTGGTTTTGCAGTGTCTTATTAGGAAAAAAAAAAGAAAAACTTTACTAAGCTTTCCCTATTCTTTTATATGTCTTCATAGATTTAATGTATTAACCTGCTGCTTTGAAAACAGACAAAATAAACAGGATATCTTGAATTTTGACAAGCTCTAAGTAGCGCTTTCTAGACAAAGACTAAACATTTGGTTATTGAAAGTAAGAAATAACTGAATATCTTGCGTAATAGCTGCAAATACTTGTCTGAAACATCTCTTCAGAAGTTTTTTAAACGCTCATTTTACCTTCTGGCTCCCCCTCTGTCCTGTCCTCTGTTTCTGTTTTCTCACTCTCCATGTTCAGATAATCCTGGTCAGTCTGGTCCAGTGTACTTCACAGCTGTCCAGCTCTGAAGTCCCTTTCCAATCTGAATGACCTCACTCTGCTTCTGTGCCTCCCTCTCTTCTGAACAACCCTATCTCTCGCTGTGATCGTTCACTTTCTCTTGTCCAAAGCATGTGAGTCCTATGATTTTGCTGTTGTACAAAAAGTTCCTTGTCTTCAGCGAGTGGAAGGATGGAGGGGAAAGATCAGGAGAAGAGAGAGAGAGACATTTGTTCATCATAAAGTCGCATACTGTAGCTAACTCATTAGATTTAAGGAGGCGTGACTGGTTGCTAATGAGGATGGTTTGCACAGCTGGACTGACCAGAGAAAGCCTGAAATGGGCATTCCAGTTGTTGTGGTGCATATAGGTGCTGGAAGTAGTGCTGTAGTCTCGTGCAACATATGGTCTCACTCTAGGCCAGTTCTAATAAAGTGTCTTTTCTACTCCTTTTTTTTTTTTTAAAGGCCACTTAGGGGCGGGGCAAAAGCTTTAAACATAAAAGTACTCTACACTTTTGGTCTCAACCAACCCTTGAGGGGCTTTTTGGCTTACAAAAACAGTGCGGCCTGGGAGCTTGAGGGTCCTTGAGGGTCCTGCATAATATCTTTGCTGTTCCTAGGACCGTGCAAAAAAATATATATATATATACATTATATATATACATAATATTACAAATCAGGTGTAAATTAGATTTAAGATTAGATTTATTATGCAAAACCTTAACTCATCAACAACTGTTTAACTTCGAAGTACAACATTTGTTCACCTTATATTTGGCGCCACAGCTTTTTGCCACATGGCTGACACGAGCCCGCGTTTGTGTTTCTGTCAGTGTTGTGACATCACCGTATTGTACGTCTGTCTTCATGACTGTCTGCTTCTTGTCACACAGACAGTATGGCTGTCTTTGTTTTCTCTCTCGCTCTCTGTGTCGGAAACAACAAAGCCTGGAGACAAACAGCTCAGCTGCTCCTCATTTCAACAACAAACCTGTGTTTGAAGGTTACATCCTTCCCACACATCATCTGATTCTGTGGTTACATGTGAGGATGTGGACGGGGAATGTACTGTTCATTCCTCTCTGCACAGAAACAAAACAGAACTTGTTTTATTAACCGATAATTGAGTTCGGGGAAAATGGCATTTTGACGATTTGCTAACTGGAGCCTAAAAATCAATTTATATGCAGTGTCACAAAACCAAAGTTTAAAGTTCAAGTGATTTAATCTTTTAATATTGAAATGGTTGTCACTCTAGCATGCCTCCTATGTGTAATGTCAGTTAATTCGATTAAATGTACAGAAAGTGACATGAATCTGTGAAACTTTTTTAGTTTCATATTTGGGGATTGCTAGGAGAACTTAAAGAACGACTGAGTGCATTTTAATGTTTTTATGCAATCTGTGATGGTGTTTAAGAACTCGGACAGGTTTCATCATTCAATAGAAAAACATTATTTGGTGTTTATCTGAAGAAATAATGTCCACCGATTGTCATATTTATTGTGCAAGGAAACTACTTTGGCCTTTTCATGTTCAGATGCTTTACATTAGTTTCTCTAGCGCAAAGTTTGCAGCACAAAAACCGGAAAACTTTTTTCGGGCAGTAATAATAAGCCTGCTGTTGTGTCCAGCGTCTGACTATAATAAAATAAGAGACTTGGTCAATGAGGAGCACGATGGAAGGAACTCTGTAGCTGTGATAACTGACTGAGGTTAGATTATTATCTGGGCAAAGCAACTGCTGCACAACCTCGCGAACATTAGTAATTAATTTCTCTAACATGTGTATGCATTCATGGTAAAAAGAAAGCATGCCCTCCTTCACTTCTAAGGTTTTTATGTATCAGGACATAATGAAAAATCACCGGGTTCTCACAATAGATAAACACAACCTCAGGTGAACAGCAACATTAAAGATTACCCTGTATTGTTATTTACTTGGGGCAGCACGGTGGCACAGTTGTTAGCACTGTTGCCTCACAGCATGAAGGTCCTGAGTTCAATTCCACCGTCAGGCCGGGGTCTTTCTGTGTGGAGTTTGCATGTTCTCCCCGTGTTTGCGTGGGTTCTCCCCGGGTGCTCCGGCTTCCTCCCACTGTCCAAAGACATGCAGTTAGTGGGGATAGGTTAATTGGAAAAATCTAAATTGCCCATAGGTGTGACTGGTTGTCTGTCTATGTGTGTTAACCCTGGCGACCTGTCCAGGTTGTACCCTGCCTCTCGCCCCAAGACAGCTGGGATAGGCTCCAGCGCCCCCCGCGACCCTGAAAAGGATAAGCGGCTGAGGATGGATGGATGTTATTTATTTGACAAAAAACAAGCCAAAATGCAGAATCGGTGTGTGAAATACAGAAAGCCTGTAGAACCACATTTAGCAGCAACAACTTGAATTAACAGTTTTCTGTATGACTGTATGATTCGTCTTTACAATGTTGCTTCAGTTCATTGAGACTTGCAGGCCTTTATTCATACACAGCTCTTCATACAAGCTTCACCACAGCATATCAATCAGACTGAGGGCTGGACTCTCACTGGGTCATTGCAAAACATTGATTCTTGTCTTCTCTTCCTGGCAACCCTTCCATAGTTGTTCAGTCTTTTTTGTCAGCCTGTTTCTAGTTCTGCAGTCATGAACTCTTAACATTTAACATGCTAACTGTGGCCTGTAGAGTCTGAGTTGGAAGCCTTTGTTGTAGTTTCTCTGACCTTGGGGTGAATTTGCTGGGATGTTCACTCTCAGAAAGCTTGGTTTTGTGAACAATCCATCTCACTGTAGCATGATTGACTTTGAAGTGTTTAAAAATGGCTTTATAATCTTTCCCAGCTTCAGGCTGGCAAAGTGCCAAAAATTCCACTTTACTAGATGTGGTGACACTTGCTGAAGGTCACCTAGTCAACTGCATTTAATCATCAGCATCCGGCTGCTTCATCCTATGAGAGCAGCATGGGCACATTTAGTTTTTCACACACTGCTGATGTAAGGAGAAGATCATTTTTTTATTATGTCATAATATGTAAAACTTTAGAATTAAAAGAGGGTGCACTTGCATTTTTACCATGACTGTATGTGGTATATGTGAGTTTTTATCTTCAATGAGAAGCAATTGATTACTGGGCATCTGTGTAAAAAAAAAAAAAAAACACTCAAACTGAGAAATAGGTGAAAAAGTATCCAGGTTTTAAACAGTTTGTTGACAAGCGTTTCCAATGCTGCTCTTTTCAGTAACTGTTAACAGTTCTTCACTACACTTTAAGCATATTTGTCCATAGAGAAAGAAACTATACAATTTATTTGGTTTCCAGAGTCCCAAACAGGTTAATCCAGTCATGCCTGCAGTTTTGGTCCTCTAAACTACTACAAACATATTGCATTACAACAATGCCTCAAACTAGAAGATTCATATTACCTAGAAGTCTCTGACATATGATCTGTCAGCGGTGAAATTAAAAATAACACAATCTTTTTAAAAAAATGCTTATAAGTATGATGAAGTATCAGCAGCAAAAATACTTAAGAAAAGCAGAACTGCCTACGTACTTCTTCCTTTTCTACTATATGTGACCATGAATAGAAAGATTTTTGCCTGCATACAAAAACACACTTTACTTAGCAAACATGGTTTGCTTTTAGTCTACAGCAAACCTGTTTTGCTACAGCAGTAAACATTCAACTTGATCTCAGCTTTATACCTGAGAAACTGGATTTTCTAAAACAAATAATCTTACAAAACTACCTTGATAGTTTAGCTCTATTTCAAACTGTCATATTTAGAACTGTAATTAAATAATAATAATAACTAGCTAGCACTGTTTCCTGGTTCCCTGCGCGGGGCCTTTCTGTGCAGAGTTTGTATGCTATATGCTGCAACATACTCTGGCTTCCTCCCACAGTCCAAATACATGCATGATAAATTTATTGGTGAGTCTAAATTGTGCTTTAAATGTAAAGTGCTTTAAAGTGGTTAACGTGTATACATAGCTAGGCTTAAAAGCTTGAAAAAAAGAAGGAAACTGGAAATTATTCAAGACATTGCACCTCTCATCCAAGAGGTTGGTGGGTCCCAGGTTTTAGTGGAGATTCTTTTTGGAGGTTGTCCTGAGAGTTGCTGACCCACTGTTTTTCATGTGATTCATCACATGATCCTTGAATATTATGGAAAAAAAGTGTGGGTCATTGCCATCACCATGGAATCATTTGCCCAGCGCCGTTTGGTTACTTACAGAAAAAACTACAGACAAAGGTTTTGTCCCACTGACAGCGGACTATGAATAAAGTGAGCAGAAGATGTAACATTATTTTTCTTAGCCTGTTTCACTGTTTTTGGTGATGAGGAACATGTGTTAAGTATAACTTCTTTGCTCTTAAATGGATCGTTTGGATGGTTGTCTTTATGCAGTGGTTTTACGGGTCAGCCCTCTTTAAATCAGATTGGGGCTGTATGAACCGACAACAAAGCATTCATAATTAGATTGTATTATTAGTTTAAATCTTTATTTAACTTAATTTAATTTTTTTTCACTCCACTTTAGTTTGTTTTGAGATTAGATTCACATTAAATGCTTGTTTCTATGTAGCTTTTATTATTTGAAAATGTCCGTTTTAGTTTAGATCTTATTGATTAGTTTGACTCGGTATTAAGAAGTGCGTGTGGTATTTGTCACGAGCAAGAGTTAAGAAGCTCAGAAAAGGCATTACAACAAAAACACAACACTTGATGCAAAGTCAAGTTTGCACAAAAAAAATGATCAAATCGCACCACAGTGACACAGAGCAAAATTAAGAGCAATTCCTGTTTATTTTAATTTACATGAAGACTTTTGGAAGAGTATTCGCAGGTAGGGTGTTTTATTAAAACTAACAAATACTGAATAAATGTCCATCCCCATATATGTAACCACCTACTCCAGAGTCATTGTGGTATTTTAAAATGCTGTTTCATCAGCTTGAAACTTCCTCAGAGTGCCTTGCTCATCTTACGGCACACCCATTGATAACCTCTGGTTCATCAAAGAAGATAACATTACAGGGTAATCATTCATGAGTGGATTCAAGTACCAAAACTGATACATATGCTGTTTCAATATTACTATTTAATATTAGTATTTGAGGCTGTTTTCAATGTGACTGTTATCAAATATATTTTTGGATGAAGTATGACTGAAAAGGTCGACTTCCGTTTTTGCTTGATCTAGTGTCATGTCATGCATGTTCAACCATGTATAAGCCGACTTCAGAAGTTATTCAGTCACATTTCTTCTCACTACTGGCTACATGATTCTCACCTATGGCCTTTTCCAAAGAATAATGATGGTAGTTGAGGATTTAGAGTGGGTTGTCTCCTGTGTGGGAAGTTGGTGGTTCAATCCCCAGCTCTTTCTGCTTTCTGCAACACACTGAACCCCAAGAATCCCCTGATGTGTTTGCATGCATACATAATTGTAAAAGTGTTTTGAGCATTAAGTGGGACAAAAATGCCTAATATAACTTCAGTCTGGGTAGCACACAGAGCATTAGCTAATCTTAAAATGTGATAGTACCGTTAGATTTGTTCCAAACAACATAACAAACAGCTTGAACTTGCACAGTGGTGCAACAGTCACTTCACAGGAGCATTGTTCGAACCTGTCAGAAGACATGCTTGTCAGATTATCTGGTGATTCTAAAGGGCTGCTGGTGTGATGGTAAGTGGTTATATTTCTTCATGTTTGCCTGCTAATAATAATAAGCAGAATAAAAACTAATGACAGAGTGACTGAGATGAGAGAACTGAGCCAAGGCTGAAGTCTTTATGTGTTGAATAGATGAATTTCATTGAATCACAGTGGAATAAATTGGCACTGGATCAACATTCAACCTCATTGTATGTATCATAGTACATACAAGGGGAGTCTATTTACGTGCACATCACTGTGTGGCTGCATCTTATCGTCAGATAATTAGAGCAATGTATTACCACAAATATTTTATTTTATTCAAAATAAAGACACTTTGAAAAGTGTTATGAATTTAATTTATTAAGTTAAAAACATATAGGTAAAATGTAAAACTTGAATGAAATATATCTAGTGGTTAAAATTCTGTTGTAAAATTGATGTTTCCCAAGATGGAAAGAAATGGCCTGAAAAATTTTGGAAATTCAAGGTCAATGGAATTTTTCAAATCAATGGCTCAAGAGGGGAAATTATCGAAATGCTGGTGCTTGTATCCACTTCACTTTTGACTGTATCAGTTATCTGCTGCACTACAATGGTGCCTCGTGGTGTTTTGTCAGAAAACGCAAAAGATAAATGAATCGCCATAAAAGTGACTATATTTCTTTTTTTTTCTGTTAAAAATATTTATTTATTTCAGTTTGACACTTTTGCCACTCCATACATTAGCTTTCATTTTGAATGTCACAAAACGAATTAATTCAAGCAAAATACGCCCCTGTCTCTGCTATAGACTGCGTGTCTATCGCTCAGTGACTGCATGAAAGTGTTTTACGGTCACAGATCCCCTCGCTCAGCACTTTCGCTTGACTAAAAGACGTTCTCTTCCGGTCCGGTGATTCACGTCACGTGACAGGTAGTTGCCGCGTCGAGCTCAGCTGACAGACTCCGGGGAAGTTAGCTTTCAGCAGCTGTTTGTTTGCGATGCGGTAAACCAATTCGGCTAAAAGCTGATATTAAAAAATGGAGCGGTACGGGTCGGACGTGGAGGTAGACGAGCAGAGGACTCCGCTGATTCGCCGGGGACGTGAAGATGAAGTCCAGAAAGGTGAAAAAAAACAAAACATTCAGCTAACGATGCATGCGCTTCGGTCTTTTTGTGCAGCATATGTTTGTAAGAAGACGCGCTGTTTCACCGGGAAGAGGCAGGAAAGCAACAACCTTCTAAGTTGATGTTTTCCAACGTAAAGACAAATGCTAACAACCTGAATACCTGCACACACACATATTTGTTTTTATCGCTAAAGTGGCTAGCATGTCTCTCTGTCTGCAATGTAACCCCTAAATTTAGAGTCGTCACTAACACAGCTGTCACTAGAGAAATGTGCATTTCAGAGGGAAAATGCTGTGTGAATGCTTAAAAGCTGAAACTGAAATGCTTTTCCCTGTTTGGGACATGCACGTATTTTTTGTAATGAAAGTCAATGGGCATTCGTCAAAGTTCCGAACATGGAACATTCGTTTCCATGGTGCATTCGTTTCCATGGCACATATCTGCATATGCACCGAACGAATATTCCATGTTCAGAACTTACCATAAAAACTTTTTAAAAAAAGTATAACAGTACTAACTGCTGTTTATTTCTAAAAATAAAGAAATGTCATGGTGAGGTACTAGTTGCCCTCCATGCAAAACTGTCAAACATAATTGAATGTGGAACAGTACTTTCTGACAAGATAAAGTCGGAAAGTACCTTTGAAGTGAGCTTCAAAGGAACGAAGGTTCCATGTTCGGAACTTTGACAAATGCCTATTGATTTCAATACAGAAAAAATAAGTGCATAAAAATCTTATTATCTCAAAAAGTATAACAGTAATAGCTACCAAGAGATATAGCGCCCATCAGCAGACATAGCAGAATATATTAAAAGT
>VURO01044410.1:31756-49571 GCA_015108175.1 Pelvicachromis taeniatus | reverse complement strand
ATATATATTTCCAGTTGCTAGCTTGATAAAAATGAGCTTTCATGTAGAAAAAATGTAGAAACTTGTACCCATGTAGTGTGCACTGTTGGTTTTCTTGTCAAGTGCTGATTCTAATCATCCACTAGATTTATTTTTCTTTGTTTAATGGACTCATATATAAAGAAATAAGAATGTGTATGCCAACCATTTGCACTGTTGTGCTGCACACATACAGAGATTTCTTAAGAACTGGGTTTGTAATTCTCACTGTAGAGAAAGAGGCAATATTCTAAGTGTGGTCTACCCTGTCTCAAATTTATGCTTTAGTTTTGTTAGTCATAAAAAATGCGCAATAATTGAAAGTGCTACAATCGCACAAAGGGGTCCAGTTTATCTAGATTAGTGCTTTAAATTTAATCGACCTCGCTATGCCTGAAGGAACAGATAATTAATTTAATTATCATCACTTTATTAAATATTTTGCTATCTTATAACTTAGATAAATTATGGTATAATTCACATCTTAGCTTTTATAAAATAGCTTCTGGTCCTTTCTTCACGCTTACACTGCGTCCATGGAGATTTTCTTTTCTTTTTAGTGAACGCGTATTTAGTGGTTTGCGTGCGCATGCGCATGTGTAAAGCGTGTTGCTGGTCTCTATGACGACGGGCCTATTAAACCTTTTAGGGGCCGTGGAGAGACTTGAAGCAGATTAAGAGCACAGGTGTTGCTCCACAGGCTGGCGGGCACATTGCAGCCCAGTTAGATGGCGTGAGAGTCACAAAACACGGCGACTCGATTTGCTGTTTTACCGAAACAGGAAGACGACGAGAAAACCTGCTGCTGGTGAGTTTAACATCAGTGCTGTCACATTTTACACTGCTGCTTGTTCGCAATAAATACCGATCCATGTAATCCATAAGGGTACAAAGTCTGCTCTACAGCGTGTCTTCTGCTGTGTTTGTTTTATATAAACCATGTAGATTTGGAAAAGAAAATCTCATGATTACTCAGTTTCTGTGTGTTTTAAGCTGCCCGGCGGAAGTGAAGGTGGCTGTGACTCAGAGCAGATATCCACCGAATCAAAAGCTCTTGTATATATATAGATGTTAGCAAGTGAGGGATATATAGGTATTAAAAACAAACAAACAGCAAACAGCATGGCTGTCAAACATTTTGACAGCCATGCAATGCTGATCTAATACACATGATGGCGACAAAGCCCTGATAAAGAGTTATACCTAATATATAAATTAACCCATTTAAAAATGTCTTTCATTGAGTTTTTACCATAACATAGCAAATAAAGGTGTTCACAAAAGCTGCAATACAGAAATATTTGGAAAGGCTGCCTTTTGATTTGGATTGCTTGTTGTTACTTTTCTTAAAGCACAGGCTTTACCCTGGTTTGCTTTTATATGCTGATCTTTGCATTAGTCTTTATACTTAATGTTAGTTGTGCCCAGGTCGTTAGACATCAGCACCACGACTACTGCACTGAAGAACCATCACTGGCTGGATGTCATGTGCAAACACTGGGTAAATGAGGTTATCTCTATTGATATGTACCGCCATGGTTCTCCTTTGTTTTCTGACTTTTACTATTATATTTTGGCATAAACAAAACAGCATATATTCCAAGAGTGACACTAGATTTATGCATGACAGAGATAAAATATCGTGGTTTTTTTTTTGTCTCATGTATTAAGCTGTAGTCAAGAAATGATTCCAACCTGTTGGTGGCAGCCTCATTGTGATTAAACGCTCTTTACAAGAAAAACCCGAGAACACAACCAGCAGATAAAAACAATATAACAACACAATCCAAACAAATGCAGCATCATAAATACTAGGTCAGATACTAAGTTTTAATGCAAGGGAAATGTAAGCCTCAATTTTGAGAACAATGCACATTTTATTCTACATTAAAAGGTACTTCCTTTATAATACTAGAGTGACTATATTCTATGGTTGGTAGAAAATGGTTTCACCAACCCTGGCGTAAACATGGAGGGTGTTTACTGGACTGTGATCTGCACCTATTAGATTTAAATGAATAACATGAAATGGCTATTTTTCTCCTGAAGTTAAGTCACTCTCTTACAGAAACAATGAGTATGAAATAATCATCAATGTGCAATGATTTTAAAACCTGAACTGTTTTTGGGGCGGCACAGATGATCTCCACGGTCTACAAAGATGATCGCACTGTCACTGTGCTGTCTCGGGCTTGACAGACTGATATCACTTTCCTTGGGTGCTACAGTCCGAGTGTGTGCAAGGAGAAAAACTTTTTGTCAGTCTTAAGTTTTACTTTTATAAGCATTAAGTCACATTTTCTTTCAGTACAGTGGTAGACCATGAGTGAAACAGTTTGTACAAAGACTCAGGAGGAGTATGAGGACGACTTTGAGAAAGATCTGGACTGGCTGATCAGTGAGGAAGGCCGGAGCGAGGACCAGGTAGGGCTGACATTACGCCTCCTCTTTCTAATCTTTTTTTCCTCTTTAGCGTGCAGTATATATTTGAATGCTGCTCTACTTACTGCAGACAGAATGAGGGGTGTATACCTGAGCCTGCTCTGTGAAAGTGTGACAGCGAGTAGTGTTGAGTTACCAAACCTGGCACACTGGCTCGGAGTTTAGATGTGAAACCTATGCTGCTGAAATACAGCGACATACTTTCACTGTTCCACTGCTGGATGCAATATTGATGAACAAAATAAAACATATCTGTTATCTGTTGCTCAGTATTGATGTTGCTCCTTCTTTTACATGCAGACTTAATTAATGCATGCAGAGTACATCTGTCTTATCCACCCCACAGGGCTCTGACTATGAGGACATAGAGGCAAAAATTGACAAAGAACTGGAGGAGGGTGAGAAACAACAGGGAATGAAAAGAAAGGAGAAAAACTTCAAGGAAACAAACCAAAACAACAAAACGGAGCAACTGGAAGAAGATGAAGAGAGGTGGCCATCTCCTATGGAGCCACTGGAGTTTGATTCAGACAGAGACAGTCCCAGTAAGTCATCAAGTACAGCCCCACCTCCTCCAGGGATGGATGATCAAACAGACGAGGAGAAGAAGTATATTCTAGAGAAGATCCAGCAAGCTAACCGGGAGCTGCAGGAACAGGAAGTGCCAGATATGACACGACGCAGACGGTTGCATTTTAAAGAGACATTGGTGGATCTGGTGGTGCCTCCTCTGCAGTTTGAGAGAGATGGCAGGGGCGGTGAAGTAGAGGGGAAAAATGGGAGCAAGGAAAGAGCTGAAGATGGACTGGCAGATACTGAAGTGTCAGGAAAGCTGTCCGAGCTAAAGATTTCACCTCTTAATGAAAGCAGGAGATCTGAAGAAGGTTTTAGCAGGGCTGGGGAGAGCAACGAGGGGGGCAACGGGATGAAAGAGGGCAGAGTCCTTGTGGAAAAGGACGGGAAGTTTGACCTAGTCAGCCTAAAAGAGGTGGAGAGTCAAGCCCTTTTCCCTCCTTTAGCGAACGACTTCAGTGACAGTTCACGCTCCTCACCACATGTTGAGAATCAAAATGTAAACTCTGTTCAGAGCCACAGTTCCTCTTCTTTTCCTCGCCTTTGTGCTGCTTCCTCCTTGTTTCCACAGGGAATAGATCACCTTCGGCCCCCCAGACCTCCATCACAACCAAAAAGCAGGCCTAGCTCAGCCAGCCAGAGTCAGAGAGGCAGCCAGAGGAAAAGCAGCAAGAGGCGGGTGCAGTCTGCCACGGAGACACCCAGTCAGGCCACTTACACCCTGTCCCCACAGCAGAAAGAGCAGCTGCAGAAGATCCAGGAGAGGAAGCAGAGGCTGGCCAGAGAGGTAGGAAATGCAGCTAGTTAGTGCTATGATAGTTAATTAAAAAAAACAAAAAACAAAACGTCTGGTTATTTCTTTAGTTATTAAAATCTTCCTCCTCTTTTGTTGTTTGCTACAAAGGCAGAACAGAGGAAGCGTGAGGAAATAGAGCTGAAGAGGCAGGAGAACGAGCTGGCGTACAAAGCCTGGCTGATGAGGAAGAAAGGGCAGCTTCAGGAGGAGAGAAAGATCCACAGAGCCCAGGAAATAGAGAGAATGAATTGTCAAGTATGGCCACACGGGGGCACAGTAAGCTGATCTATACATGAATCTATACATGAAGACCCAACAATTTTTGTCTCTTGAGCTTGGCTGCAATAAAAGAAAGTGTCCAGTAAAAGTGGACCGACTGAAATAAAAGAAAGAAAACTTTTAAAAAGTCGATTGTTAGTAGCTATAGTGAGAATGGTAATACACTGCTTCCCCCCGTTAGAGAGACTCCAACACGGACGCGGAGCAGGCCTTCAGGTTATGGCTTCAAAGGAAGCAGGAGCAGCAGCAGAAGGAGAGGCAGCTGCTGGAGTTCAAGAGGCTGGAGGAGGACAGTGGGTACCTCTTACACAGCCGTGAGGAGTGTGAAGTGGCATTCAAACTGTACGTCTGCTTTTAAACTTTGTAACCTGCAGAAATAAAACGTTGTTTTAGCCTCGTTTTGAGCCAAGTTTTTATATGATGGGTTCTTGACACACGTAAGAGTAGAGACAATCATGTTGTCACCTCTTTTTTTCTGCTCTAAGGTGAAGTTAAAGATTTACCGGTTTAATTTTTGTTTATTGATTTTAATCCTGTCAGGAGTTAAATAAAGTTACATTTGGAGAATACTAATAATTAAAAAAGTAGACTAAGGATACAGCCCTCATGGGCATCTGGCTAAATAGGGCATGAAAAATATTCTGAAAGAGTGCTAGAAGTATCTATCAGCTGAGTGATGGTTGAATTTACCCCTGATAACTTTTTTCCTTCGCCAGGTGGCTGAAGCGAAAGCGGGCGGAGAAGCGAGCTGAGCGGCAGGCGGCCCGAGAGCACTCCCGCAGGATGATGTTAGAGGAGCGGCGTGCGCGGCGCATAAGGGACTTGATGTGCACCGCCAGTGAAAGCAAACTGTTCAGAGTCACTGAACAGTTGGCCTACCGCTTCTGAACCAAACCAACGGTACACCCACCAAAGTGACATATTACCTCACGCGACTCTTAAACAGTGGATCTGATTAGACATCAGTGTCCCCACAAACTAAAACTAAGGACTCGGGGGGGCGTTACAGAAAGCAGGTATAGTGGAAACTTCCAAGTTTGTTAGCTACAAGATGAGGGAGATCCAGGTCTTTTGTTCCAGAAAGAAGGTGACTCGTCCCCACCTCAGCCAGCTGATTGGCTATTGGCTAAATCTTTATAACACGGTGACTCTGTTCAGTAATGCAGCTGTCCTCTAAAAGACAGTTCCTCCAAAACATTTCTATTACTGTAGCATTTACTCTTAAAAACAATTAATCTGTTTGATATGAGTACAGAGCTGAGCTAAATTCAACATGTTGCCACATTCAGTTCTAAACTTTGGTGGAAAATAAAGTTACAAAGTTACCTCTTGCAGCAGCACGGTGGCATGGTGGTTAGCACTGTTGCCTCACAGCAAGAAGGTCCTGAGTTCAATTCCACCATCAGGCCGGGGTCTTTCTGTGTGGAGTTTGCGTGGTCTCCCTGTGTTTGTGAGGGTTCTCTTCGGGTACTCCGGCTTCCTCCCACAGTCCAAAGACATGCAGTTTGTGGGGATAGGTTAATTGGAAAATCTAAATTGCCCATAGGTGTGAATGTGGGAGCGACTGTGAATGTCACCCTGTGACAGACTGGCGATCTGGCCAGGGTGTACCCTGCCTCTCGCCCTTTTGAAAGATTTTACGTCTAAGTCTGAATGTTGAATCTAAACACTGACGGACCACAAACTCGACTGCTGTGTTGTGCTCGGTCACACTGATGTAAAAGTGTCGGTCAGAGCATTTTCTTTGAGATATGATTTGAACGAATATGAAGCAGAAATTACTAAGACTCTTAAACTGCACTACACATAGTTCAAAGTGACATTTTAAGTACAGTCGCTCTGTGTTCTGACTACATTTCATGATGAAATATGCGGACAAATTTAATGATGTTCAACAACATTTTGAAAGGTACAGTGAAAATCTGAACCTCCACAACTTCTCGGTCTTCCTGGGTCTAAACAATGTCACAGGTCCATAACTAAATGGTAAATGGACTGTTTCTTCTATTGGGCTTTTCAACTCTGAGAACTCAAAGCGCTTTACACAACTTGCCTTATTTATTTGAACCATAAATTTCTTTTTTTTTTTTTAATTTTCAGTTTGTGTCATCAACTTTTTGTCCAGTGTCAAAGGTAAAGTTTGGCCAGTTCTATTTTTCTTATCTATTATCGAAGTTATCTATTCAATTCAGTGATGACACAGTTTAAATTTCACTGTTCTGTCCACCTGTTTTGTTTTATTTTTTTTTTAACTCAGTTCAGCTGGAACCACAAACTCAGACTTAATCAACTCAGAGTTTAATGACCCTGGTTTCTGTAACAGGGCCCTGGTGGGGAACAAAAATCAGAGTTTCTTGTATTGTTCATCATTTTTGTGCTCAAGTATATTTGTCAAAAGTATACCACAGTGACCTCTCCTCTGTAAGTAACTGAATAACAGAACAGGTGTAGTATGTGTTGAGTAAATGCTTTTTACTGTGCGTGCACAAATTTTGAATATCTGCAGAGCTCCTTACAAAGAGCTGTGATGTGCATCTTCAATAAAAAATGACCTTTTGTCTTATTATCCATCTTTTAGAGTCTGGTTACATAAATAAGGAGACATGCTAACTTTGTTAATCTCTTAAAAGTAACTTCACAAATTATTATACGATTTTTCTTATAAACAGCACTCTTAGTTGCAATATGTAATTACACAATAACCAATACGGACATGAACAAAACATATGAAATATTTTTAATTTATAGACACGTACACGTACATTTGTGTTCTTCAGCATCTCATAATTAAATAGTAAAACAAACAAACAAAAATTCTGGTTAGCATTTTGAACCCATGTAGTAAAGCCAAGTTACTCTTATTTATTTTTCTTCTCCATCTGAATTACAGTGCACGACTCGACCTATCTGGACCAACAACACAAAGTAATAAAAGACTGTATTTCAACACGTATTCCTTGAAACAGGAATAATTGGCATCTTTTATGAAAAAAAAAGTTTCTTATATTAAATGTAGCCAGCAGCTGTCATTACAAGACAAACACAATTAAAAAAAAATACACACACACTGTCCTCATGTCAGTGAACATCTTAAGCAGTATTGTGCAGAATGATTTATAACAACTAATGAACTAAAACAGACTAAAGATGTTTTCTGTTTCAGACCTCACTTAAATATTCAACAAAACACTAATTATTCAGATGAGTCCCATTTTAGACTCGGGGGAAAAAAACAGTGCACCGCGTATTTAAAAATATATTACTGGCGTAGAAATACAACAAATAAAAAGGGATAATGTGCTTAATATCATACTTGCCTGTACCATTTGTGAAGACACAAGTTAACATATGAACATACAGTGAAAAGGAAATATTACTGTTTAAATCTGTTGCCCAGACACGAGAACGATCAAGACCCAAAGGAGTGAAACTTCACAGTTGAGTGAGATTACAGATATAAGCAGTCTGTGACTCAAAACACAAGTCAGTGAACGGGATTGTGCTCATCAGAGGCTGTGACTGGATCAACTGACCAAGAACCAAAATGTAAACTCAATTTTTAATAAGAAGCACGAAGGGAAAAAAATTAAAACAACACAAAACGACATTAACCTTGCACTTCCGAAGCAGTAGAAAAATAGAAACGTTCTAATCCAGAGGTCATTCAATAAATAGTGAAAACATATACAAGTGTTTCATTGAAGAAGATGGCACCATTTTTAAGTTTCTATAATTCATCTTTGGGGTTGATGTTGAGACCTTGACCGAACACATGCTGCGTGTCCAGTGCCTGGACCACCTCGTCCGCCTGCAGTCTCTCCTGTAGAAGAAATTTCAATAAATTGAAAAAAAAAAAAATATATATATATAAAAGTTATATATGCACACAAAACGAAATTAACTCAAAATCCCTGAAATGTCTCTGTCAACGCATTTCAGGCAGTTTGTCCAAAGTTTGTCCATTCTGCGCTTTAAATGGGTTGAGTGCGTTTAAAAAAAACGTTATCGCGTTAATCGTGATGACGGCGTTTAGCCGCGTTAACGTTGACAGCACTAGTTAAAAATGTTCTTCCATTCCAAATGGTCCCAGTGATTTCTACCATATTCATATTCACACAGAGGAATCTTTTACACAATAAGTAGTTCTACTATTGAGACTTAAATACAGCAGCATGTATTTAAGTACTTTTACACAGTGATCACGGGCACATGACTCCTTCCTGTCCATATATATCGACGGAACACCTGAACTTTTTCTTGTTATAACAACAAGAAAAGTCCATGAAAGAAAGCAAGTGTCCAGTATATGGCATTAAATAGTCCGCCAGCGCACTATTACAAGCCTCCTGCATCCTCCATTAACCTCCTAGGACCTGGCGTCCACATATGTGGACATCACATTTTGGGTTGTTTAAACCAAAATACAGCATTTTGCTCTACAAGGGCCTGATATCCACTAACGAGGACATTATGCTGCCACTGTTTGATTGAAATTTAAAATGAATGTCCTCATATGTGGATCTCATTTTTCTCAGAAACAAAAATCAGGTTAAAAAAACCCCAAAAACCTCATAATTCTTTGTTTTTACATTTATCAGGTCCAATTAGCCGAAATAGCAAAGAGAAATTAAAAATGCATGCCATGAACAAGTTTGGGTCTTAGGAGGTTAAAAATGTAGGTTGTTTTTTCTACCAACTGAGTAACAATGTGACACTGTCAGTAGTTACAATGTGACCAATAACTTTTCTCAGTTTATTCTGCAAAAATGATAACCAGAGAATCCAAAGGCAGATTAAGAAAAACAAGAAGCTAGAATTAGGATGAAACAGTAGACCCTATTTTACCAGTTCTCTGTAGAGTGGGTTCAGGGTGAACCAGAGAGCCACAGCACACCTCTGCCCTCTGGTAACGGCCTTCACGCCGTGTGGATTTTCCCCTCCTGATGAGAAACCCACCATTCTGCCACACTTTGGTTTCACTGATGCCTGAAGGGGACGACAGAAAGACAGGAAACGTGAGGCTACAATGATCCATCTGCTTATGAGGTGAGCACAAAGCTGAACGTAGTGCATGATTTTTAAGTATGTCATGGCTTATCTTTTGACCAAGAACCTGAACTTCACATATTATTATGATGTTTTAAATAAATGGTACAAGGGACGGGGTCTTCATTTCAGAACTTCAAATTTAAAGTGAAACTGGTCAAAGTGTCATTTTGGTCACTGTATGATACTACTGTGCAAAAGTCTTGATCCAGCCCTCATTTCTTCATAGATTGATAGGAAAATCTTTCTTCTTCAACACAGCCTGAACTCTCTTGGATAGGAAGAGGTCTCCAGGATTCTTGAAGAACATTTAAAGATTTTCTTTGGACGTTGGCTGCCTTTTGTTCTGCTCTCTGGCAAGATGATCCCACACTGCCTCAATAATATTGAGGTTTGGTCTATGACAGTGTGTTTGGGATCATTTTCATTCAGAAAAATGAAACCATTGCCGATCAGATATTTTCCAGATGGTATTTGATGGTGGCTTAAAGACCTCCAACAACACCCTTGAGCACGGTACCGTCCCTACACACTGCTCCCCGGGCGCTGGATTGTTAGCTGCCCACTGCTTCACTGAAGGGTGAATGGGTTAAATGCAGACAGCAAATTTCGTTGCCTTGTACTGTGACAATGTGCAATGACAATAAAGTTGTGTTTCTTCTTCTTCACTGGGCAAAATGCAGCCCCAAACCATGACAGAGCTGCCTCCGCTGTGCTTTTACAGAAGGCTGTAGACACTCACTGCAGTACCTCTCTCCTGGCCTCCCCTGTACAACCGATGTTGGATGAATCACCACTGATTGCCACTGAATTTAAGTCTAGGTCTTGTGTAATTTGGCATACCTCAGCCTTTTCTTCCAATTTCCTTAAGAATGACAGCCACCCTTCCAGTGAGACCATTTCTAATAAGGATTTAATGAACTGTAGATGGATCAACTGAAGGAAAAATTAACAAAAATGTCACGGTCCTGGGTCTGTGACCCAGCGTTTTCTGTTTATTATCTTTATTATGGTTTATGGGTTCATGTTTTAGGGTTTTGGTTCTGTTTGCCCTGCATGTGTTAGGTTTTGTTCCTTTGTGATGTGTCCTGTCACCCCTGCCGGTGTATTTCCTGTTATATCGTGAAGGTCCCGTGTTTCCATGTCCTGTTTGGTTTGTCTCGTTATGGTCATTTGTATCAGCTGTGCTCCCCGTGTGTGTTCAGACACCCCTCGTTATCCTGTGTATTTATGATGGCGTCTCCCTTAGTTCACTGTCGATTCGTCTGCGTTAAATGGCGTCTGTATTACTGGTGTCTCTCTGCTCTCCAGCCGTGTGTCTCCCCGCTTTGTGTTCTGGTTTGTTGTTAGCTTTTCCCAGTTTAGGTTACATTTGGTTTTGCTCTCTCCATCCTCCTCTGTTAATCACTCTGCACTGTAAATAAAACCACTCACCTTCATTCCATAAAGTTCAGCATTTGGGTCCTCCTTTCCCCACACCACCCAGCCGTGACAAAAAAATCTAGAAGCGACCTAATAGAGGACGCTTTTACTAATGACATGACTTTCCAATACTGTTCACTTATTCTGTCTTCCAACTTTTCAGTTCCTCTGATTTTTTTTTTTTAAGGGCACGCTGCATGCACACCATGCCAAGATATACCAGCTTTCCAGCTATTAACTCTTTGCAAAACACCTTGTTGGTGCAAAAATACTCGACAATTGTCAGACAATGTTATCTTTGGCATTTTTTGTAGATTCAGCTGAAGAAAGGGCAAAAAAAAAAATCATGTCCTTTGGCTAGTTTCAATTAAAAATTTGTTCCAAATTACTATGTGTAGACACAACCCTAGTTTATCCCTTGAGTAAGGTGCCTTTTTAGTATTGTGTCAGTGTTAAGTGGCTTAAACAAAAATATTCCTCTGAAAACTAGTGAAAAAGCAGTCTGAAGAACTTTTGCTCAAGACTATTTAACAAGAAATGACAAGTCAGACTATTTGGAAGCAAAAAATAAAGCCTATGAAATCATCTTTCGCTGGGCAGGAGGAACTTCTCACCGTGACAGTTTTGGCATCCATTTCTGTAAATATGAACTCCCCTCCTTCAAAGTCCCCATTTAGATATAACAGTGCACTGAAACAAAGAAGTACATTAAAGCACATTAAAGCAGGGACATCTGAACATGTCTCACAGTATATAACAGACCTTACACAAACACTTTTGTTTAGAAAGATAAACCTCATACCTGTAGTCCCGGTTTGTGTAAGCTGGTGGTTCCTTCCAGCACTCATTGGCATCGGGGTCCAACAAGCAGTTGTCAGCATGGATGGGATGACTCAGGTCATTCCTGTGATCTTGTTGGCCTAAGAAGAGAAAATAACTACACTGCTTTTCGTGTAACGTTTTAGGCAAACAACAGCCAGCAGCATTTTATTTTCTTTACTAACTACTGCTTATGGCATTAACTGAAATCATTTCTGCGTGTGAGAGACCTGTGATGGCTGTCCGGCACACCAGGTGTGTGTAGGAGAAGTGCAAAGTGGAGTTTAGCACGAAATACGACTCGATGATTCGTCTCGCCCGCTCGCTGGTTTCGTAGAAGAGGCGAGCGCTTCTCATTGGCACTCTACCCTCAAAACCGTGCTGGGAGGAGAGAGAGAAAAAAGGGACTTGAAATGCCATCAAAGTGGATGTAAGCTAACAATTCTGGTCAGTTTGTGTGATTTTCAACTTGGTTTTTTAGTATACACTTTATGAAGCTTGTTGTAACATTCATAACCGTATTGGAAATTAGAAATGCAATAATATCATGGAAAAAGAGACTTGTTTGTTTAGTAACAAGTGTACCTGCAGGGTTTTAAGTACACTGGCTCCTTCGAACCTCTCATTGGGAGTGTGAGGGGACATTCTCCCTTTGTAACCATCTCCCGCCATTGTGACAGTCTTTAAGGCAAGAATACAAAAACCAATACACTTCAAATACAGTTTCACACACTGAAAGTACACAATAAGTACAGAAACAAATGCACGGTCTATATATCTGTAAAACTGTGTAATGTCCTTACATGTGCCAGCTGTCTGAGCTCTGCGCACTCTTCGGCAGATAAAACATGATCCAGCAGCACCCGCTGGGATCCGTTCAAAGCCACCGAGTTCTGCACCAGCTGCACACCCTCATATAACAAGGGGCCACCTACACAGATCACAGCGCAGCATTTGAAGAATGCAGCAGGTTATCTCAGCCAGTGGTGGTGAAAATAGTGCATTTGTCTTCATCATTTTAACTCTGCTTCATCTCCGTTTTACCTTCCTTGAGACTCTGTGGAGAAGTAACGGTGATGTTTTTCTTATCCGAGATGGGAACATACTCCATCCAGCCATCGGTGCCTGAAGGAATGCTGAATGTAGAGAGAATCTGACATGAAGATAACCACTTGCGAGCAGCAGTGACATACAGTATGAATAAATGGTAAATAAATTCAGAAAATCGGTGACTGTTTAACACATACAGAGAAATCATAGGATCAAATTTGCATGAACCTCACAATACAAATACCGGAACTACTTTTAGCTTCGCTGAAGTCTCCATCTACTCTTAGCCTGGAGCTAAACAAACCAGCTAGATGTGCCATTTGATACTGAAGGTTTTAGAGACGGATTTAAAAACGTCTGTCTATAAAGTTGAGTGAGCATGTCGAGGGTAAACCAGAACATGCCATTAATCTACATTTGGGTGGCTGTAGCTCAGGTCGTAGAGCAGGTCAGCTACTGGAAGGTTAGTGGTTCGATTCCTGGCTCCCCTAGTCTGCATGCCAAATATCCTTGGGCAAGATAGTAACCCCAAGCTGCTCTCCGATGCATCCATCGGAGTGTGAATGTGTATGAATGTTAATTAGAAAGCACTGAAGTCTAGAAGAAAGTGCTTGTATGAATGGGTGTGATTGGATGAATGAGGCATGTTGTATAGAGCGCTATATAAGAATCAGTCCATTTTCCATTTCTAGAAACAGTTTTTTCATAGCTTTTGTACTACTAGAAACTTTTGGCAACATAAACAAAAAGATTAATATATAGCCTCCAATAGTACACATCATGTTGTTTAAAGCGTTTCACCTGTTTGAGCCATCTCTTCCACCTGTGCTCCTCCAGTAATTCTGAAAAAAAAAAGGACCAACCTGTCAATTTGACATTTTTAGCTGCAAGAATTGTTACATGTGGCGGCATGGCCAGCAGATGGTGCTGTTAGCCGAGCAGATAGAAGTGCAGCGGCTATGCCAGACACCTGTTACCCCGGCTTTGGATCAGCCAGCACAGCCAGCAGCAGGGGCACATTAAGGCTGTTACACACCCTGCAGGAGATCTGCTCTGCATCAGAAACATATGGACTCACTTACGAATAACTGCGTGTTAAATTAGAAACAAAATCTCCTTTCATTTTTGGGGGAAAACAAAATTAAAGAGCGTCGGCGTGTTATTAAGTGCTCAAAGGCTGCTCCATGGTTTTATAACATAACTTACCCCTTCAGAGAATTCTGCACCCATGATTTTGCTGCCAATCAGAAGAAGCTCTAGTTCCTGTTTGTGCCTCCTCAGGTACCATGCAGCTTTCTGTTTAAAAAAAAGAAAGAAAAAAGATGGAGCGATGCGTAGATGATTTATGGTAAACAGCTTTAAAGTTAAGGAAAATGCAATTTGCGTTGTTTTTTGCAGATTATGAAACCACTGCTCTTTACTCCCGAGAAACTCCACCTTTCTTTTAAAACCCTGTTATCGACTCATGTTATCAACCTGTTAACAATGAAGTTAATTAGTTGCAAATTGATTCTCCGGCTGTTTCTTTTTAGTGCTGCTTACTTTTCCAACCCCCAACTCAAGAGACATAATAATGTCATCAAATTTCAAACGAGCCAATATTTAGAACAAAATAGTAAAATGTCTCAATTTAAACATTTGATTTATTTTCTATGTTATATTATAAATACAATTTGGGGTTGTGAGATTTGCAAATCATTCCATCCTGTTTTTACTTTTTTTGTTGTTGTTTGTCAGGCAAATGTGTAAACGACTACAATATAGGAAAAAACAGGAAAGAAAACACACAGTCACAGAAAAGTTTTATTTTGTTATCTCATGCAGAAAATGCCTTTAGACAAAATTATTTTACTTTAATACAAATCCTAGATAACTCAGAGGTCTTTCCATAATTTTCCAAGCTCTAAAAGTCACAGGGTATTCCTCTTGTCCATATAAAGGAAATGAGAATGAGACAGTGTTTGCTTTGGCTCTCTGCGCTTCAGTGCCAGGGCTAATGGAAACTTTCCCTCCGGTTTTCCCTTAGGGTAAAAAAAAACAAAACAAATTCAGTAACACAGAATTTGTTACTGTGTGTTACTGTGGATTGCACCTCAATGCAATCCACCGCTTTGCACTGACGTGGATTGTGTACTTATATATTTCCTGATGAATAAGTAAGAGTAAAAATCCTAGAGCTCCTCTTTTCATTCATTATTAAACACCCACAGCTCCCACGTTGTCCCCCACACTTAATTTTTTCCTCCTCCTGAGTCCCCAAGAAGCGAGACTCTTTAGCAAGGAGGTGGGTCGGACCTGGTACTGGATACGGGACTCTGTAAATGAACTCTTTGAGTCAAAAGAGGAAGAGGATGCAGAAGGAGGGAGTCTGTGGCCCAGTGACTTTTCTGTAAACTGATGGGAATGGAAAGGCTTAGACAATATGCAGGCTATGAGTGGAAAAAAACAAAAAACAAGCAATTTGACTTTCAGTCTCAACACACGCAGACACACCCCCATGAAAGTGCAACACACACATACTGCACTCTCACAGCCCTGCTGAGCCTCGATGTCTCTAATGAGTAACAGGCTTTCAAGGAAAAAAGCTGTTTACTTGGAACTTAACTGAGACTCTTTAAAGCAGCTGATCAGTGTTTAGGAAGAACAAACGCTCAGTGCAGAAGTAGCTGATGAGCAGTAGTCAGCCTCTGCAAATTGAATTTTCACTAGCGTGTAGACATTTACCCTTTAGTTACTCTTAATAACAGTAAAAGAGAATATATGTTGCCGTAAACATTCGATGTTGATAGAGTGAAATTTGCTCAGTGCTGCCAGATGGATAGAAAACATACACAAGCTGAGAAAAGCAAACTTTAAAGACTCCATAACAAATGCTAAGACACAAGTGAGGAATTGTAGTCTCAAAGAAGGCCATCACCAGAACGCTGCACAGGAATGGACTGCAAGGTTGCAAACCAAGAAAAGCTCGACTTCTGCAAAAGAGACACCTTCATACCAGAATGAAGTATACTAAGGACTACCTGAAGAAAGATTATGCGTACTAGAAGTGCGTCCTTTAGTCAGATGAGACAAAACTAGAGCTCTCTGGCAACAGAGAGGATGCTTCCTAGTCATGTATCTCCATCATACCAGGCTCAATTCAAACTGTAAAAACTATTTGACAGTTAAATCCTCACTGATCTCCTAATATCACACCACAAATTATAATTGTGTAGCTTTGTCACATTATGGGAAACTGAAAGCAACAGAGCCTGTTGTTTAAAAAAAGCTGTCACGACAGTGATCATGTTATTGACTCATATAAAACAAATCCAAGTGAAGATGATAAATGATAAAATCCTGTTTTAAATCCAAACACTTGCACAGTGTGTGGTTGGATGCGTGGATCAGGTACATGTATCACACTGCAAAGTCAGTATTAGGGTCTCTGAAGGTGGTTACTGATTTCACTTGCTCATCCTCACTGCTTTATCTGCATGTGACGGCACCCAAGCTGTTGTAATTTAGAATATCAGACACTTGTGATGCCCCACCCCCTAGGGCATGAAGCAGGCATGGAGGAGATCCAGGCCCCAGACATCCAGAGGCCCCCCAGAGAATGAGAGCCCAATAAGGACCACCATGCCACCCTCCTGGAAAGAGCTGAGGAGAGCCCCAGATGTGAGGTCACCCAGCAGCCGCGGCGCAGAAGCCACAGGGGCTGCAGTGATGTGCCTGCGGGTTCAACCTGCAGGTTGCTGGTTTAAGTCTCTGTTCAGATGCTGGTGTCTCCTATCTATGAGATGTTTGCAGACAGTCCCTAATTAAACAATAAGGATAGTAAACAAACACGTGGCTGAACTAACAATTATGACACTGATGTGTCTCCGTCCATGTGTAGCAGGATGGCCTCTAGAGCAGTCACTGCAAGAATCCACATCAGCACACTCACTTTTCTTTAAGCAGGCGTGCTGGGTCCTCCGAAGGTTTGAACACTTCATTTCCTTCATGCTGGTGGTGAACTTTTTACCATCAAAGCTTCTCCATCACTGAGGTAAATGGTCTGATTCTTATACAGCGCTTTTCTACTCTCCCGGAGTACTCAAAGTGCTCTATTCACCCAATCATACATACTTGGGTTAGTATCTTGCCCAAGGATATTTGGCATGCAGACTAGACCAGGGATCGAACCACTAACCTTCCAATCAGTAGCTGACCTGCTCTACCACCTGAACTACAGACACTATAACAGGGGGAGGTTATAACAGGGATTGTTTGGGTCTTCACACTCATCTCTACAAAATCTGACAAAATGAGCCTCACTTTGCTCATATTTGCCTTACTTTGCCAGGAGTGTCTCCATATTCCATAAAAGTCTATGCAAATATGCAACAGTATCCAATATTAATATATATTCTTCATATTACAACAAAAGCTGTCACAATTGTCCCAAGTGCTCTTTTTAAACACAATTTTCAACATAGCATTTTTTAGATTTCCCTAGAAAGCTGATTTTTTTAATATTTTGTACACCATAACAGAATTATTTCAGAAAACCACAAAATGACTGGTGTCAATATTATTTGCTCCACAAAAACTTACCTTTTTATTGCGCTGTGCAATGATGTGCCTGGACTTTGCAATATGCAAAGCTTGTAAAATCAAGTTCAAACTTTGAGGCAAAAGTATAAAAGATAAAAGTTTGAGCTCTCACTCGAGAAAGCATCACGCCAGAAACAAACAAAATCAGTTTAGACTTGAGAAAAAGAATTGTTGATGTTCACAAAGCAGGAGATGGATACACAAAGTTTTCAGTGTTTCCAAGTGTGAAGAACTGGAGTGAGAAGAAATTGAAAGAGAGCCACAGTACAGAACAAGCTTGGCAGAGGCAGGCATCGAGAGATTTCAAAGACTCTGGAAAGAAAACTAGTGAGAGATGTGCTTAAGAGGCAGCTGCTGCCAAGTGGCAAGTAGCTAGTTCATCCAAGACATACAGCAGGAGGGCTGCTGCCTCTCGTCTCCTCTGTTCCTGAAATCCACACTTTTCCTCTCCAGTCCTGGACGTCTCATGCCAACACTCCTTGTTACATTACTGCAAATCCATCTCAATTTGAATTTTTAGCCTTCATTTAATCTTTCATTGCCATTTCTTTAAAACAGTTGGCAGTTGCCTCAGCCTCATTCCTCTCAGTGCAAACATTGTTCTCATAACTTAAAAGAAACAGTGGTATAAAGCCCCAGAACATCTGGATGAACCGGCTTTGTGGTCATCTTCAACAGGCCAACCAATCAAACGCAGATCTTTAAAAAGAGGAAAAATAACAGGCAGAATCTGCAGCTTTGTTCTATATCATGTCTGCAGATAATAAAAAAAAAAAAAAAAAAAAAAAA
>VURO01044410.1:18335-30629 GCA_015108175.1 Pelvicachromis taeniatus | reverse complement strand
GTGTTCTAGTCAGTATTCCCTCAATTCCAGGTCCATAATAGTGTGGTATGCTCTTCACTAAATGAGTACGAAATGTTGCTTTCTGATGTCCTCTCTTCCTTACACACACACACACACACACACACACACACACACACACACACACACACACACACACACACACACACACACACACACACACACACACACACACACACACACACACACACACACTTAAGGTTAACCAAAGATTTTCTACCTCTGCTGAAATTTAGTATCTACTCCCAGTTGTCGGTTAGAGTGTGGCGATATGAGCTTCAGTAGAAAGAAAATGCCACTGAGTCTTTTTAGGAAACATAAGCTGCAAAAATATGAGTAATGGCCAGCTTCCAACGTGGTGGTGCTGAGGAGTGTAAAACAGAAGGAGGCCACAGTGTTACTGGTGTTACAGGGAGCTAAATTACTGCCTCGCAGGCATGAAGCAGCTGCCTTTCCAACCTTTAAGCAGCAGGATATCTGCACGTGTGCGCCTGTGATAAATGATCACTTTTTGTCAAGACAACAATTATGGCCGGCTACAAATAGCAACGAAACAATGTCGGACAAACGGTCAAACTTTTCAAGTCTGATTAAAGAAAATTGTTTAGCCTTTTTGTAACCGAGTCATTTCCATTATTATAATACAGCAGCAACAAGCAGCTCTTCAGGCAGAAATAAAAGAAATAAATAAAAAGGAGACACACAGCCACACTTCAGTGACTGTCGGGAATCAAAATGTGCTCTCACCGTGTTCACACAGACCCAGCGATCCATTATTCTTTATTGGAGCCACATGTGTACGGGTCACCAAGTATAATCTGGTGATGTCACAGCTAGTCAGTGCGCCATCTTTTCCCATCTACACTTTGTTGCTGTGCCAACACTTCTGTCTTGAACTCTTCACTCCCTCGTTTAGATTTTTTCACCAGAGAGCGCCAGCATCAGATCAGATACAGCCACGCGATTTCTCCGACAGAAACACAGCAGATAATGTCATTAATACTTGTGATATAAGGTGAAACTCAACCGGGCGTGGTTCGCTGCTGATTGACTCAGCTTGTCTGCAGCTCTTTGTGGTCACGGGAACTTCTTGTACATACATGCATGCATTTGTGTGGGTGTTGGTTTAAAGGGTGTATCCGTTATTCATTTTCTTTGTTCATAATTCTGCAGTAAACGCCGTCAGATTAGCATTTTTTTTTAATTAAATAAAAGCTATTGAGACCTCTGAAAACATACCTTTGAAGTAGGCAAACTGAAGGTAATCGTAGTGTAGAGGCAGATAGTTCTCCATAGGTGAGAGGCGACCTGGTCGAGTAGCAAGGTCTCGGACACACTCGTGTTCACAGTGCAGCACCTGAGTGAAGTGGTCTGCAAATAAAGAAAGAAAGAAAAGAAAGGAATAAATCTCAATCTTAAAATAAATAAAGAAATAAAGCTAGTATTTTATTTGGAGCCAGATTAGCATAAATTCCTTCTAGCTGTGAGATGAGGACATGACTTTTCCAGGTAGTTAACCATGGGATACTGATGTGAAACGTAGATCATGCAGAGAGTGAATTCTCACATTATTGCTGTATACTCATAGTTCCAGAAACTGAAAAGAAATAAGAGTGAAAAGAGGTTTGACAACGAGCCTGAAAGAAGCCACAGGAGGGATCCTGTTTCAGGATGTCCACGGCTCGTGTTTAAAGTAGACAGACACTCTGGGCTGATTGATTTGAAGTAAACAGTGTCAATAAATACACTCGTAAATGGTCAACAGCTGGAACTTATACAGTTAGTCAACATCATTTATTGCCAATGTATTCAGTAATACAGTACACAACTTTCTCTGTATGAGACCAGCTCAGGGTTAAAAAAAAGATCTGAGATTTACACACATTCAATGCCCACTTTCAGATGGTCTAATGGAAAAGAACAAGAGTTAATCTCAGGGCAGACACTTTATCAAAAGACTGACACATCCCAGAAAAGTCTAATCTAAAACACAGAACATCTGAGAACATTACGCGTCCAAATTTGGAACATAACTGGATCAAAATGTTGATAAATAAATGAAAAAGATTCTTCCAGTTTTCCAGTCTTGGCAGATCTTTTTAGAATTAAACATTTATGGAAATTTAAAAAACAAAAAAATCAAGGTTCACCATATTATTTCCTTATGTGCATCCCTGAGAGGAGAGCCAGCAGAGCTCGATGAGCGTTCTTTTATGAGGATGTGTGTTCATCGTTTATATGCACGTATAGTGAAGTGATTGTTGAGCAGCTGCAGCACCACTTTCCTTATTCTCTGTTTTAGGAGTCTCAGAGGAGCACAGGTCTGATCTGAATCATGCAAAGGGATTTTACTTTCTGGGTCAGTGAATTTTACACTGAACTTTCAACAGGAGAAAGTAATCCTTTAAAATTCCCTTATATGTGAGTCATGTTACGCATTATATTTCAGTCAAAAAACACCAGGATCTTAAAAAATAAACATGAGAATCACAGCCTGTGCCATCGCAGCGCTATGGAAAATAATCCTCCAACTGTAAGTAAAAAGAAGCCTGGCCAAAACTAATTAGCAGTCTCTCAGTGTTTATACAGCTATGCCATACATAGTGGATACAATTTGCCAGCAATTAAACTGCAGCTACTGCTAAAACTCGCCTCAGCTTCCATAGACAAAGATCTGACTCCTATAATAATAACACCCAAAGTCCCAGTGTAGGTATAATACTAAAATTATAATTGTGATCTGCTAGAAGAGATTTTCTGTGGATACACACACACGCCCTCCACATCATACTTGCCTGGTTGTATGCAACAAGATAATTATGGGCTACAGATCCAAATCCTACTGTAAACAAAAACTGATGACACATTATGTAAATCATGAGATGAGCGCTTGTTATTTATCAAACTCATTTGGAGTTGAACTGAGAGACGCAATTAGGAAGATAAAGTTGTGTAAATTAGACCAACTTTCATTTTTGTGGTTTAAAAAAAACAAAACAAACTGTCAACGTGAAAAAACAGTACTGAAGGGTTTTAAAAATCTTGTCTCGCGGTGTGTTCGGGTTCAAGAATGAAAGTCAGCTTCACAACAGTTTTCCTTTCGTCAGTGACGTCTCTGGTCTCAGCTACAAAAACCTTCATATTGTGAATGACTTTTTTCTTTTAAGAAAGAAAAAAATGAACCAAAACATCCAATAATTCCATGTGTGCCACTACAATTTTAGTTAATGAGCCCGGGCATGTAGTAACTATTGTTCCTTTAAGCTAAGATGCCAAGAACAACAACTTAAATTGCAGCAGTGGAATGAGGTGAAGGGAGAAACTGAGGGGAGCAGAAAGAAAAAAAAACAAAACAGAGTGGAAGCGACTGGAGAAAGAGAGCTGGCCTTGGGTCAGGCCGCTTTCTGCCAAAGATGGTTATGAAGCATGTCGACTGAATCCCAGAGCTAACCGCACAGATCTGCTAATAATTTTGAACAGAATCAAATAAATTGGAATTTATTGGGACTCATATTCTTCTAAAACAACAGCTCAAACTCGAGTGGTGCAGACAGATGTGCCATGGCTTTTGACTTCATGTGGGACACATGAAAGAAGAAATGTGACCTCAGTTCTGGATGTCAACTGCTTTCTGTTCAAGAAAACGTCACAAGATTTAAAAAAAAAAAAAAAAGTTTTACAGATATTTTAGGGGCATTTTTTGCATTTATTGGATAGCAGAGCCGTGAAAAGTGGGAGAGAGAGAAAGCAGGGCCACAGGTCAGACCCAGTCCACTACATTTCAGCCGTCTGGCTGGTCGCCTCCTCAACCAGTGAGCTTCACAAGCACCTCAAGACCGGTGTCTTACCTGATACGACTTCATAGAGGCTGTAACGGTATCGGAGGTGGTCTTGGCCCTCAAACTTCTGCGGGCCTTGGCACAACGCCCGACAGGCCACATCTGCCTTGTAGTATTCCACCAAAGCCTCCTCAAAGAGAGTGATGGCTCCTTCGTAGTCGCTCTTATCATACAACTGCACTGCCGCTGTGAAGGAGCGCTGTGATAGGAGGCGATAATCAAGACGAAAATGATTTCAGCCACATTGGCAGATTTCACAGACATGACACATACAGCAATTTCTTCAGGAAAAATACTTTGGACTAATTCACTTTCAATAGTTCAAAGTTTTAAGGAGACATTAAAACTTTGAACTGTTCTTAAAAGGTATATTTGCACTCAGTGACTCGTTTGTTTTCTTCTTAGCAGAAGCACAAGTTTCACTTAGTGAGGCACTTAGTGGCAGCTGTGGCTTCACCACTACTGCCACTAAGATGCTCCCAATGATTAAACTGCAAGGACCATTAACACAAACCCCCTTTAAACAGCAATAGCTGTTTTCCATTGCTGCCATTTCCCCTTTTCTCTGGCAGAGATGCTTTTTGTAAGGGTTCACCTAATATGGATAATTAAACTCGGCAAATTTGGTTTATGAAGACGCATTAAGAGATGTGTGGCATGAAACCCAAATAAGCTACAACCATAACTGAAATCCATGTCTGGCAGATTAAGATTTTCTGTCTTGCCTGATGAGGCCGGGCTTCTCGGTCCACAAAGTGGGTTTCCTTGACGCCCTGCAGGTTTTTGTACTGCTCCAGGTCCCGACCCATCTCCACATGCTCTGGATTGGCCTGGAAATAGGTGTGAGCTGCCTCTGCAGCCTTGTCAGGTCGCTTCAACTGGAAATAAATTGAGCATAGACAGAAGGAATAAGGGGTTATTAAAATAATCATAGCAGCAGCATTTAGAACTGATGCTGACCCAGAAATGGGATTAAAGTTTGAAGTGTAACGAGCATTTTTCGAGCTAACTACAGCAGAATTCATAAAATAAAAAGCTTTTTTTCTTCATGTTATGTTTTCAGCATAAAATAAATGAACAGGTCTCTGCTACTCATAACTGTAGGAAAAAAAGACAGCAACGTTGATGTGCTATACCTAGAAAAAGGAGAAGGAAAAAAATAATCTGTAGCCGTTCTTCTGAAGCATCTGCCCAAAGAAACAGATTACTTTCCTAAAATGTTTGGCATGCAATTTTTGAACTCACTTGAAATAAGTAATATATCTCAATTTGTTTCATTAAGCCAGAAAATAACTCACTAAGCAGATTTAGTATCCCACACTGTCTCCATCCACATCCTGTCAATAAATAGAGCTGTCAGTGTCACAGCTGGTGGATAAGTTCTTTGCACCCAGTGAACTCGGTGGATTTTATAACAAAATAATACTTTGTACCTGGTGTATTACAGTGTTTGCCATAAAGGAGCAACATGGGTTGCTTGACAAGGACATGTTCTGCATGTGCAGGAGTTGGAGGCTGAAGCACCAACGCTGCACCAAGAACCTGAACAACAGCTGCCCATAAAGCCAAACAATGAGAGGTTTAAAAATTTAATTAAATGAAAATTTGGGCGTGACCATTGATGCTTTTTACACACCTCTAGTTTTCCATGACGTGCTGAAGTTCAAACCAAGCATCAAAATAGGGAAGAAATGGGACTGGAGGGAAATGTGAGTATTTCAGAAACTGCTGACCTACTGGGATTCTCCCCACACAACAATCAAGCCAATAGGAAGGCAACTTTATCTCAAATAACAAAGTGTTGCAAAGAAGAGCATCTGCAAACACATAACACATTGAATCTTAAAGCAGATGAGCTACAAGCAGCCAAAGAGCACACCGAGTGCCTGTCGAGTCTACAGTACAACTGAGGCATCGGGTCACCAATATTGAATAAGAGATTGGAAAATCATTGCCTGGTCTGTTGGCGCTTGGTGAGGTGAGAATTCACCATCCTGCCTTGTATCAACAACTCATGCTGGTGGCGTAATGATGTGAGGGATCCAACACTTTGGGCTCTTCAGTACCAATTTAGCACTTGGTTACTGTTATTAAACACGTCCACCCCTTTATGACCTTCTGATGGTCTGTCCAAAGTTTTTTCTTTTTTAATGATGGAAAGAAGCTATGGTTGAAGGCCAAGCTGGTCGTGGTATATATATTAAGCTGCTTTTTTCTTTAAGATGTAACTTTTACACAACACCACTGCTGGCTCCGGCCTCAACCGAACAACAAACAAAACAAACAAAAAAAGAAACAGATCAAGTGAAAGATTAAGGATATCCTGAGCAATTTGAAATCCATGGTTTGCCTTTTTCATCCTTTAAAAAAAACAAAAAACAAAAAAACCCCACACACGCCAAGAAGTCGGCTATCAGGACGTGTCTGGTAACATTCAGATTAGATAGTCATCGTGTACGAGCCTCAACATGGACACATTTCTCTCTGCAGCCAACTCTATATACAGTCAACAAAACAAAAGTGCTTTAAACAACAGCCTGCAATGGATTTGGCTCATTGGCTTTCACCAGGGACACGGTTTTAACAAAAACAAGATAAGTACCTGCAGGTTTTAATCGGCCGTCCTGTTGGATGACTATAAACACATTAACCAACAAAGCCAAAACTGAGTAATGAAGTGCTTGTAGAAAATTTAAATGAAGTGCTTGACAGTGACTGAACTGTAGACAGAAGGAGCTGAGTAGGAAACCAGGAGGATGATTACGAGACAACAGACAGAAACAGAAAGGTGAAAGTTGGAGAAGATGTCTGCTGTCTGTTGCATACCTCCTGGAATGAGACTCAGCAGCAGAGCCATCTGATGCCATTTGTCTAAATCCATCATGTCGCCAACAGGTGTGAACTTAAAGCCGACCCTGGTGTTTCACAACCTCTCAGCAGTCGAGAAGGTCAGTCTGACCCGGCTGCCAAAAAACAGAACTCCACACGCACCAACCCCTCCATCTCGCTACTAAGTACCGATTCATGTTTGCTAGTAAAAAGGCATCTGTTACAGTACATTTCTCATTCTTTACTTCTTTGTTCTTACTTTCCGAGGTGGGTTGGTTAGATAAAGTTTGGGAATTTCCACATTTATGCTGTGGGGGATAAAATCTTCCAAGAACTGTACATCATGAAAGCTGTAGTGGTCTGCTCTGATGGAAGAAGCAGAACCACAAATAATGGATTTCTTTTTGAAGAATACCTCCCCCTGTCTGTCTGTCTCTTTCATGTGGCAGCACAGGAGCCTGAGAGGAAAAGGCCAGCTGGCCATGCTGGGTTAGTCCATTTTGACCAGAGAGTGAGGCGGCATTCCTGGACACATCACCTGACTGAAGACACCCAACAGGACGGGCACCAGGAGAAGAAGACAACTATGATAAGACCGAGATGTCTTCAGCACGTTCACGATGAACTTCATCAGAGGCTTAAGATAAAAAGTAAGATCAGTTGGTAGATAAGTAGATGAGAACGTGTGTTCTGAAAATCAAGATTAGCTTCTGATTTAAAACAAAAAGAAAAAGAAAAAAAAAAGCATTAATATTCTTTGTGGCATGAGTTTGGCAACCAGCCCATTCCCTAGCGGAAAAACTAGTAATTGTATATTTTAACACAATATATAAATGTAATATAAAAAGCTTTGAAAGCCTTTGAAAACCGCGCAGGAAGAAACCAAAACATAAAATTTACACAACCACTACGTGCACCTACATGCACGATGACATGTAAGTGAAGCAAGTTAAAATCGTTTCACAGAAATCAAATCAAGACTTCACTGGAGTGCCCGGCCTCAAGTTTACCAGAGGGAGGGTCGTTCCTCTAACTGATGGCATAACGCACGCTGCTGCATTCTTCAGAAACTTTCAAGATATAACGTTCTCCTTTTAAGACTCTGTTGTCAGCTCTGATCATCTGCTTTGTGCAGAGTACCAGCAGGTCACAGCAGCTGTGGTATACCCACAGTTTTCTCTCACACAGGGACAGCATGGCTCAGGGCAGAGGGTCTGCTTTAGGGAGGCAAGAATCAATCCAGGAAATCAGACAAATCTTTAATTCTTCCACTGTCACCAGACTGGAGAGCGCACAATGTGGAGGACCCCTCATTAGCAAATTATGAGAAAAAAAAAAGAAAAAAGAGTTCATCAATATGAGGATGCTCACTATAAAGATAATAAAACAAAGCATTTCTGAGAGTCTGTGTACTGAATCAAACTGCGAAAACCCCCAAGTGAGTCCAAGCTGGAAGCTTCCTAATTGAAAACACATGTTCATATATCAAACACTCCCTTAGTATGATGGAGTACAAATCAATCATGGCTTTAAAGTGAGATTTCCATTACGCTATTCAGAGCAACAGCAAAATAAAGCATAAAGACAGTCACGTGTCGGTAAATCCAACTGATGAAGTGCAGAGAAAACCCCCCAACACTTGTCTCCGTATTATTAACGGCAATATTTCTGCATGTGGTGCAAAATTTGAATCATTGTTATCCTGAGAAATCAGTTGTGACTAGAGTCAGACTAAATGTTGTTTACCATGCAAATCAAGCACCCCACTGCAGTGCCATCCTCACTGCTGATTTGTGCACCCGGCATGAACCCAGAGACATTACAGGCAAACATAGACAGAATTTCTGATGGTAGTTTTTTTTCTGTCAAATAAAGGACTGCAACTGGGAAAATTGACAGCTTTTAAATAAGTTACACCTATTACAAGTATTCATTTGATTGTTCGAGAACTGCACTTTCAGTCACCGATTTCAGCTTTCACTCTCTCCAAATACCATGTTGCACAGGAAAATATTTTTCCTGTGCATTTAAAACTCACAGCAACACTAAAACGCTGCCACGAAAAGCAAATCTTACGAGCTACAAGATGTACACTTCTGAATGTGCCAACTTTCTCCTCACTCATAAATTTCAAAGCAGCACCTGCAGAGATGAATAACCGCCACTCAGTGTGTCCAGCTTTTAAAAGAGCAGCAGTGTAAGAGCTGCTGGACCGCCCTGCCACTCAGAGACGTGCTCTTGATGTGGGAACATGTTAGTGCCAAGTTAAATGTGCATTTGCATGCTTTTCTCCTCTGGCGCTCCACCTTCCAGTCAAGGATTGTAGATAGGTCTGGGCCGGCGCTGCAGATGCAGTGATACGGCAGTGCTGGCACATATGCCACATATGGCAGTGCTACAATTTTCTCTGCAAACAGTTCTGAACAGCTGAGAGACGAGCTGTCTGTATAAGCTTCTACGGATGCCAAGCGGTTTGAGCTTTGAGTGTATTAAACAGATTTTAGTGTTTACGTCAATAGTAGGGGCAAAAAAAGCTGCCGGATAGTGCACTATAATTTCAAGATTATAGTGCACAACTCCTCTCCTATTCCACTGTGTCTTGCAAAGGTTTCAAACAAAACCCCCTTAAATGTTACAGCTTTCAAACTTCAGGGTATGCAGGTTGACTATTTTTCATTGTAGTTGTCCAGGCTGAAGGTGAGAACGGAGGAAATCATGAACTACTCAAGTTCACTTTAGCCTTCAATTACTTTACAAAGCTACAAGAGGCAAAAAGGCTGATGTGCTGCTGTTAAACTAAAGCTTAAAGAGTTTGGGGCTAACTGTTACTGGACCGACTCCACTGGGTTCATCACAAATGGCGGCCTTCAAACTCTGAACACCAAACTCTCTCTCTTTATTCTGTTGTAAGACTTTGACATATTTTCATTTTTCAGGGGAAACCAGAAAAATGTTTTTTTGGTGAGAAGCTGCTTTTAAATGCCAAATCAGATGAAACTAATATTTCTGGCATTCTGAGTGGTGACTGAACAAAAAAACAAACAAAACAAAAAAAACTTACTGCCTTTTTGCTGTATGCGTCAGCCACTCAGTGAAACTGCAGTTTGTGTTCATCTGTCTTGATTTTTAGAATGTAAAAATGTCACTACCTTGGTTTATCTGCCACCAACTATGAAATGCCGTCACAGTTGGCAGGAGAAGAGTCAATAATGTTTGTAAGAATGGATAACTGGAAAAACACAATGCCTTAGAAATAACTGGCTCTAGTAGATCAATAATAAATGAGAAGAGGACTGGGATTACACTCAACTGGTGAAGAAAACTGCGTATACCCGCTGACTCTTAAGGCTTTTTATTGCTAGTGAAAGCTGTGGCAGCTATGCTAAGTGAAAACCTTGACACCAGCGCCTGACATGAGAAACCCACCGTGGGAAAATTTGTTCAAATGGATGATTGCCTCCCAGTGAGGCGAGCGCATGCTTCCTTCTGCTTCGCATTGCTTCAGAGGTCACCAGTGAGCGCTTTGATTGAAAATTCAAGTGAGAAATTTGTCTGGAAAAGACCTTATGTCTGTTTGACGCTTGCATTGCGACAGTTTCAAGACCATATGCCAAAATTAATAGGAATGAAGAACATTTGAAGTCCATTTCTTAAAATACACAAACTTTAACACAAAAATATTATAGAGTCAAAGGGTGCTTTTGATTTATGTGACTCTAATTGGCAAGGAAAATGTTGTTACACCTACAAATTAACCTTTCCATCTTGCACACTTAAGTCTTTCAATCTCTGGAGCTTTGATGGTCAAAAATGTGCTTCAGTAGAAGCTTACTGGACACACAAGCCACATAATGTCTTTACTGTATGCTGAAAAGGAGGTGTGACTGAGCCGCTCCTTAATCTCAGCTAAATAAACCAGCCAAGGGTTGATGTTTTTGCTCCACTGATATAATCAAAAAACCCTAACACATTATTTGGACTCCAGCTCAGTTTTTCCATGCTAGTGAGGAAACCAGCCAGACAGTCAAGGTGCACGTTACATGAAACACGCCTAACACATTAAGCACATGCTGTGGGAGAAAAAAAGAATAAGTGGGCCAGTGGAACTTTTCCTCTCAGTGATGTCATGGTTAAAGTGGTCCGCTTTGATCTCCTCCATCCTCCTTCTCCTCTCTCATTTGTCCAGTCCTGCTGACAGATCTGCACAGTGGTCTCTTTCTGCCCGTCCTTGACCCACCCCGTCCTTGGCCCAGCGTGTGCTGATCTAATAAGGTCACGTCAAAGGAATTCCTAAAAAAAAGCCCTCACCGCTGTTGCTGCTAAAAAGCCTCTTTCATTACACCCGTCACGATAGGACTCATGACAACGCAGGAAAAGCAGTCCCGTGCTTCTTCCTAAAAGTGCCTGGGACTGTACATTGAAGACAAAACAGCAGTAGATAATAATGCCACTGTTCAGGAGCAAGCTGGATTTAGACTCTGTGCGTGAGCTATGTGTTTACGAAACTGCTGGCTTTCCTTAGGAGAGAGGGGAGGGTGAACGTAAGCGACCACAGTGGTCTGAACTCAGTGGAAGCTCGTAATGTAAAACAGGCGCTCATGATCCAGAATCTTATTAGCTATCAAAACATAACGTGTGCATTTATGAGCTCGTGTGGATCAGACAACCTGACCTGAGGTGGCTGGAATCTGCAGGCATGTCTGGCCTGTGACTGACGACTTTGGGCTGCAGGGGGAAAACGAGTCGCTCCATTATTACTGTCTCCATCTTCAGTGACATCCAAGGAAAGATTTGTAGGAATGCCGAGACAACCTGACCTTTCCTCTAAGCTATGCTGACGCCACCTTGGCACCACATGAGCTACTGTATCCTTGGACAACCATCACACTCTTTCCCATGTCAGATCTTGCTTCCTGGGCAGCATCAGGGCACACAGGACCGACTTTGTGTGGAAACTTAAAAAGAAAACATTAGGTGCAAATGTTTTAAGCAGTGCAGACAGGGTGGAAAATCACCTATAATGTCTTCCTCCTCCTGCGTTGCCTATTTTTACCCTCCACCCAACACCTTTCTCACATTCCCTCCTGCCTAAAATACAATAACACACTCTCTTCTCTCAGGGACGTCTAAAAACAGGCCTGGTTAGCCAACATCTTTATTTAGTTACTACCCCTCAATCTCACACTCCATCGGTTTTCATTCAAGTAATAAAATTAAAAAAAAATTAAAAATACTAAGGTGCCTCTTTCCCAAACTGGAAAAACGTTGACCAGTCCAAGAAATGTAAAAACAGTCTTTTGTCTGTCACTTTGCTTTTTGTTGAAGTTGTGGAGTGTGTACATTGTTTTTTTTTTTAGATACTGAGAGAAACAGGAAACCATGAAAGGGGTGCAACAGATACCACCAGCCCAGCTTTCCTCAGCAGCTTTTACCATGTTGGATTAAAGAAAAACACTTGGGAAAAATGGGCTTTCTTGCCAATATATGAAAAAAGAAAATGATAACAAACTGTGTTTACTTCAGATTTTACTCTACCACAAGATTAAAGGGAAATAAGTGTGGTATGCAAGAGATTAAAAAAAAAAAAAAAAAAAAGAGGTGGGAGGAA
>VURO01044409.1:0-12020 GCA_015108175.1 Pelvicachromis taeniatus | reverse complement strand
CTGTTTTTCGGGGCCCTAGTGCCATTCTTTGTCTTTTTTTTTGGGGGGGGTTGTTTAGGGGTGGGCCCCTGGTCTCGGTCCCTCCGTCCTGGGCCCCTGCCGCCCGCCCTGGTTGGGTTGTTTTTGTTTTCCATGTTTTTTCGTGTTTGGGCTGTCGGGAGCCAGGCCATAAATTCATAGTCTACTCATGTTTCCTCATGTTTCCTGTTTTACTTTGAAGGTCTTGTCTTATGTCAATGTTTCTAGTCTTGCTTCCCATGTCTCGTTAGTTCTGATTTGTCCCTGCTGTGTTCATGCCTGTTCCCCATCCCTCTCGTTATTGCCAGTGTATTTAAGTCTGTGTTTGTCATTAAGTTCTTTTCAGGTCGTCTGTGATCCATGCGCCGTCTTCCATCCAGCGTTTCTCCTGCCATGTTCCCCTCGTTCAGGTTTTGTTATGCAAGTTTTGTTTTTGTGTTAACGTTTAGCCTTTCGCTTTTCCCAGTTTAGTTTAGTTAGTTTTCTTTGTGTGCATTTGCCGCTGTTGTTTTGTACCCCTTTTTTATCAGTCATTAAACGGCTCGCCTTTTGTTTAAGTCTTGTCCACGCTCCCTTTTTGTCTGCATTTTTGGGTCCACCTCCTCACCACACGGTCTGCACCCGCCAGACCATGACACCCTGTCGCCAAAGTGCTTGCTCATAGGGGGTCATATGATTGTTGGGGTTTTCACTGTATGTATTATTGTAGGGTCTACCTTACAATGTAAAGCGCCTTGAGGCGACTGATGTTGTGAAAGGTGATTGGAAATACACATTGTACTGCCATTATTTGGAATGATAATTTTAGAAAAATAATTTATGAACCATGAATTCTGAAAAAAACAACATGCATGACTGGAAATGATAGACACGTTTCACATGCTTATTCTGCTGCTGCTCTTGTATCTAATATAATCAATCTGTAGGTCCTTCCTCGGTGCGGGCCCATTGTGACTGCTTCTTATTGACCCTTTGTGTCACATGTACAATCTTACACTCAGGCACACAATTAATCACTATGGCAGTGTGTTGGACTTGTAGCTAGGCACAAGCACTGCAGACTTGATAAATCACCCATGGATCAATGTACTATCTGTGCCAAAGGCCTTCGAACACAAAACAGCCACCTATAAGACCGAGATCAATGAGGCTCTGGACCTGCTTTCTCACAGTTACAGGTACAGCTCATCAAAATGTGGAGGCTCACAGAGAAAATGTAGTAATGAGTCCAATGTAAAATCTGGGGTATCCCTAATTTAACCTCACGGTACTATTGGTATGAGATCGTCTTTTTGTTATACAAAGAGAAGGGTGTACAGAGATGGGAAAACAGCTAACGGAAAGATTTGTTCAAGGCCATGATGAACTTCATTATCAAGCTGGTGCCTGCATGATGGCGGGAATTTAATTCCCAACCACTGAATAGACAAGATTGTATCCGCACATTGGCTATAAAGGAGCTGTTATAATGTTGCTTTTTTTGACAGACTGTATGTACATAGTGGATATTAAAGAGCTGTCAGTATTTTGCCTATTTGTCACCGCTGGTATGAACCCTGTTTGTGCTCTATCGATCCCTTTGCAGAGGTTTCTTTCAATAAATCAGCTTGGTTTCAATGCTCAATTTCTTTTCCACAATAATCTTGGCGACAAGCATGGGATTTATCGAGTCATTTCTGCTCATGTTGAGTCAGGAAAACCTGCAGGTGGACTCAATGAGTCTGAAAGAGTGCGTACCTCCAAGTCAATCATCGAGGAGACACGTGCATGACGGAGAGTCACTGCTAAAATCTCAGTTGTTGAACTGTAGTTTTTCCAAGGACAAATTATTTGATTTAAGGAATTTGAAATTGTATTTGGTAAAATGGTCAACACTGCTGACTTGAGCTGATTACCACCAACAAATCTTGCCCAAGGATATTTGGCATGCAGACTAAGGGAGCCAGGGATCGAACCACTAACCTTCCAATCAGTAGCTGACCTACCACCTGAGCTCCAGCCACCCCGGGATATAGACACCTATACACTGTCTGTGATCAGACACCCTGCTGGGATAATCAGCTGGCCAAAGGAGGAAACAAAAGCTATTGACATCAAGACAAGGAAGCTCCTGACCATGCATGGACGGTTTCACCCCAAGTCCAGCACCCTGAGACTGTATTCTAAGTGGAAGGAGGGAGGCCAGGGAGTAGTGACTGTCAGTACGAAAGTCCAGGATCAGACAACAAACATCCACGAGCACATCAGGACCGACCGCCTGCTCAATTAATACCTCAGGCAGCAGAAACCCCAGAAAGAGGAGTAAGAGGAGGAGCCATCATAGAAGGACAGGCCCCTGCACTGTATGTCCCACAGGCCGATAGAGCCTGGACAAAGCTGAAAGACAGCAGAGAGGCACTGATGATGGCAGCACAGGAACAAGCGCTCAGCACAAGATCCATAGAGGCTGGGGTCTACCACACCAGGTAAGACCCCTGGTGCAGGCCCAGGTTCAAGCACCAAGGATCAGAGAAGAGCTCGCAAAGATGTCTAGCGTGAATGTAACAGTGGTCCCAGTGGTCTCACAGCTGCCTGCTTCCAGGTACTGCTGGCTAAATCCAAACTTCACATAACTCCCACTTGCCCATGCTGTCAAGGTGTTTGTGACATCACTGGTCTAGTCCAATCACCTTCTCCCGGTCTTCTCCAGGACAATCAGCATTCGTGCTGCGTACTTTAAATCTCAATGCACACCCACCTCCTCCCTATCTCCGCCTTTCAGTCTCGATTCAAGCCACCATCTTCATCTCCACCACCAATCTAAAAGATTGTGATGGTTACCGGATCCTGTTATGGGGATCCTGGATACAGACACCATGGTTGAGAGTTGACCCCCGACCAGGGCAACACACCACTTACACGCCTCTAACTGACCATCCTCTCTGAGATTGATTTGAGAAGATGATGTGGCTTCATGATGTGCTTACATTCTCCTTGCAAGCTCATGAACAGTCTCTAAACCACCTGGGATGCAGTTCATACAAAAAACTAATTCCAGTCTTTTCAACTGCTCAAATCTCATAACGAGGCAGTGACGTCATTTCAGAGGAAGGGGGCCGTGTTTATCTTTGGTCACGTGATATTCTGAAGAACAATATGGGCCTCAACACCTGCTTCGTTTGGACAGTTCCCCTGTGCTCATACAGGCCTCAGGGCTTCAGTGTCAGATGTAACATCACCACATGACACTAATCATTTTTCTTTAACCCTTAATTCAAATCATTCTACAAGAATCATGCAAAATTATTAAGAAGTAAGTCTGTAACTTGCTCAGATTAGTACTTTTACTTGTTTTAAGTTATATTTAAAAGCAGACAAGTTATTTAAATAAACAGTGCAAAATGGAAAAAAATCATGATGTTGCACATGTACAGATCAATACTGAATTTGAATGTACGGACCAGGTGAATGTAATTCTAAACATGTTTATTTACATGTTCAGTAAACATCAAAGAACACCATCATTCACTGGTATCTTTTTCAGATTCCAATCTAAAGTAAATTCATTCAATAAAACTGAACTATAAACGCCAGATGTGGTGCTTATGTTTGTTACCAGGACCCTACAAATACTTACAGTACTCATTTTAACAAACTTTGATGACTTGGTGTGCAGTTCCTGCTTTAATTACATTTATTTTTTATATTCAACAAAAAAAAGCTATGAGATTTAGAAGGGGGCAGAAATGTGTGCAGCCAGTAAATTAAAACAATGAACTTATATCAGTAATGTCATCTCTACTCTTTGCCTTGGCAGAGGGCAGGAAGATAAGGAATTACATAAGTGACCGAGCTCATTGTAATCAACTTGTGTCAGTTCTTTTAAAGTCATGTGGTAACATCGCGACTGGTGTGTTTATAAACAACATTTTAGTCATGATTTAAAGGCTCGGTTGTAGCCACTGCTTTAAGACAAAGACAAGATAAATGTAACAGTGGTGGTTCTAAAAGATTGAGCTGTTGCAAGCTTTATTTGACATTACGAACGTTACCCTGGTTTTAAAAAAAAAAAGGTAGCTAGCTAGTACCGCTGGGTAATATTTGCACAAGCTAAGGTGACTACATGCAATGATACTTGTATTAACCATGTTCAGCAGGTGGTCAAGCTACTACAGGTGCCCACTCGGAGGTCCACCTCTCATTTCACTGCAGTCCCTTCTTATTCTTCATTGCAAAGCTATTGACACAAAGAGCAGGGTAAATAAATCCAGGCAGTCAGCCTGTGTCTTCTGTAACTAGAGGGCTCCATGCACAGACCAGAAGAGTGAGGGAAATGCTAAAAGGGATAGTTAATCTGTTAGTTAACTCTATAGCTAATCGTGTAGTTAATTCAGTTAATCCATGAGCTTAGAAAAAAAGGGAAAGGCAATGGGGAAATTGATTTGACATTTTTAAATATCAGAAATACATCTTTGATTTTTGAATCCACTGACTTCTCGTTTTTAATTGGTTTTTAAAAAAAAAGATTTTTTTTTTTCTAATTGAAATTCAAAAATGGTTTTGGAAATTAGTTTTTTTTTTTAGTTTTTTTTAATATTTAATATTTTTTAATACCCAACCTTCATTGACCGGGAATTTGAACTCACCCAGAGTCTCTGGCATTTCTAGGAACGCAATCAAAGCTTTGTCGTTAGGAATAAGAGATCATGCAGACTGGGGCCTTTTCCAGATGTTCCCAGGGCACCATAGTAACTTTTAAAGGAGCAACAAAAGAGCAGTGGCATCCACATGGTGCCAGCAGCCAGTTCAGAAGTTTTTTCATGCATTGCATAATAATAATAATTATATAGAATAATCTAGTTTACAGAAGCGCAGTGGCACCCTACGTTTGCCACACACCAGTTTTTCAATGTCCATTACTAATGTAATGTAATAAACAGCATTGATCTGCACTGAAAAGCTCTGTCCTAACCATGTTGCAGTATCAGACAGACTTTGAGCATACAAAGAGCTCAGTCCACTTCAAAATTCATTATACTTTCATCTGTAATTTTTAAAGTCAGTTTTCTTTTAATTAAAAATTTGTCTGAAGTAGCAAAAACATTATGTAGCCCAGTGGAATTAAGCTTCCACAGTTATTCTTTTTCCTTTTCTGCCTAATCTCATTTCTTTTTCATTCAATACAGTTTATTTGCTCTGTTTTGCTGCACCTATTCTCTATGTGGCTCAAGTGTATGTCTGTCAAGGTGTGTGTATGATCAAGGAACTGACCTCCCAGCACATTGTTCCTTCAGTGGTGCTAGTTTCAGTCATTGTGCCAATGTGCTGTTTATAACAGATGAACCAATGTCACGTACGATGTTACGTCTCTCTTCACCTGCATCCCAGTCACGGATGTGTTGGTGGTCGTTTATAAGAGATTACAGGATGACCCCAAGCTCAGCATCGACCAAGTGTGTTTGCTGGAACTGTCTTAATTCCACATATTTCACATACATGGGTCAGCAGTACAAGCAGAAACATGGGTGTGCCATGGGTTCACCAGTTTCACCCACTGTGGCCAATTTGTACATGGAAGAAGTGGAAAAGAGGGCTTTGTTATCCTACCCTGGAACATCACCAAGTCATTGGTTCAGGTATGTGGATGACACCTGGGTGAACACCAAATCTCAGGACGTCCCACAATTCACTGATCACATTAACTCGGTGGACAAACACATCAAATTCACCAGGGAGGATATGAAGAGTGGCAGGTTAGCCTTCTTAGACTGTGAGGTTTCCGTCAGTGATGGGGGACATCTGAAAGCTGATGTGTACCGTAAACTTACGCATACGGATCAGTATTTAAGGTTTGACTCTCATCAGCCACTGGAGCATAAACTGGGTGTCATCAGGACGCTACAACACTGAGCGAACACCATCCCCACAGACCAGCGGCCAGGGAAGCAGAAGAACAGAAGAAGGAGGCCCTGAGTAAATGTGCTGATCCCAGCTGGACATGTGTCAAAGCTGGGAAGGCGCCTAAAGAAAGCTCCAGCCGATCCAGGAGAGAAGGACAACCGCTGCCTAAGATAAAACCCGTAGTGATCCCGTCTGTGTCAGGAGTATCAGGACAGCTGAGAGGCATTTTTTCTAAAAACAGCGTCTCTGTGGCTTTAAACCCCAAAACACGCTGCGCCAAAAATTGGTACACGCCAAGGATCGGGTCCCCCGACACAATCAGCTCCTGCACGTACGCTGTTAAGTGCAGGAGGATTACCAGGATTTATACATCGATCAATGGCCCTTGATCAGTCGGCCTTGATTAGTATTTTTTGATCAGTGGTTATGAGAATTTGCATATTAATGATGAAGAAACTGACCTCCCAGCCCATTGTTCCTTCAGTGGTGCTAGTTTGAGTCATTATGCAAATGTAGTGTTTATAAGACTGGACACCCGCAGTCAGCTGAGACTGAAGAAGTGACTCGGGTGACAAAACGTTTCTCCCACGGAAACGTCCAGATAAACACAATCAGCTGTTTGGGGTTTACTTACCTGGATGATTGAGCATGCATCAAGAAGCTGTTTTAGGAGTTAATGTAAAGTTTCAATAGTGACTTTGCTCCATTTGTCACATTCATCAGTTATATTGTGCAAATAATGCTTTAATGTACTTCACATCTTTCCCCACTTTAATACTCATTATTTTTTTAAGCACTCATGCAGGTCTCATTCCTAATCAGCTTTGTTTCCATAGGAACCTCTGCCACGGGAACGGCGACAACGCCAGTCTGCAATGCAGAAAAAACCAAAACCCGATGACACGAGGACTGAGTGTACAACCTGCAAAGGACCAGGCGACAATGAAAACCTTGTGAGGTGAGGTAATGCAAGTGTGTGTGTGTGTCTCAGGTTATTACTCGTGTGTGCGTGCGTGTGTGTGTGTGTGTGTGTGTCCCATGACGCAACCATATCCTCCTGATGATTAAAGTTCAGTCTTCATTAGGCTTGGGCTGCCTATGCTCTGCAGAATGAGGGGGTTGACGATTTCTTCTCCATAGGCACTCTATATTGACCTGCCACATACATTTGCACAGTTCATTAAGGCGTAATGAACAGCAGAATTTCTTCTACCCCTGATGTCAGGTGTCTAATAAACAGAATTCTTCTTGGCATTTGGCATTCTATGAAAAAAAAATAATTTTAAAAAAAGTTGATAATAATCGGGACCTTGTCAGGACATTGCCCTGTGATGAAACGCTTACATTTTTTTCCCCAATTATTCAGACTTCCCACTGAACACAGTTCCCTTCATGAACATTGTCTTGTTGCTCTAGTGTGCACATAGACCTGTAACTTTAAGCACCTTATCAGTTTTTAAAAGGTTATGTTGAAATAGAACTTTCCATTCTATGGGTTTTTTTAGCTGTAAATTCAAAGATGATGCATGATGTCACTTGTGTTTTTCATTCATTTTTCTAAAACATCTGTTTTAATCTGTGGCTGTTTGTTTGTTGGTGCAAAATCAACATTTGCTTTTTTCGTGCTTTTACATCGTTTAGGAAGGGGGGCCTTGAGCTACAGTTTTATTGCAGTAACCAAATTATAAATTCTCATATCTTCTACTTTACTCATTGTTTCCATCATTGATTTAAGTCATCAAAGAAAGCTTGACACTCTGTGGTATCTAGTGTGTGCTGCTCTTCTCTTTCTTTACTCTATTCACTATGTGGATAGTGAATAGTGTGAATTACTATGTGCTCTAGATTTGTTTGTTTTACTGTCTTCTTTTCAAGACCAGACAAATAGTGAAGCAACAAATTCACATCCTTTAAATTTACGAAAGTACAGAATTCTATTGTGACTATTAAATACCCCCGATGAGTGACAGGGAACAAAGAAGAGTACAAACACTTCTTTCGTGTTTGGATTCTTGTATTAACGTATTTCAACAAATGTAAGCTAATCTGAATTTCTTAATTCATGGTGGTTTTATCATCTATCTTCCAGTACGTGTACTGGGTTGATCCAGGCATCTTATTATTAACTAGACTTTCATTCAACAGTTTACATTTTTAATGTCTTTTCTTTTGCAACAATCTACAAAGTAGTGTCTGTAGAAAGCATCAAACCAATGTCGAATGAATGTTACAAAGGTTTACAGTTTTTCATTCACATTGAAATGTTAAATACCATTTCGGGGACCAGTGTCATTTTAACAGATTGGAATGAAAAGCTCAGCACTTGAAGTGTTTGTGTATTATTTTTGGTGCTCTTGAGGCAGCATTTGAGTTTCAGGGGTTCTGGTCGGGGTGTGAGGTGTGCTGCCCTGACTCTTTCTATCTTTGCATTGCACAGGTTGTGAGAGCTGGGGCAGCTACCTCACCTCCCATAAGAACTCGGGACAGATGACCGTTGGCTTAGAGACAGAGAGAGGCAAATTGAAGCATTTGAAGAATGGCAGTCAAGTCAGACTGAAGAACGAGACCAGCACGCCGCCCCACAACCACCTCTGATCCAAACTGGACCAGCGAAATTGAGCAGATCTGTGTGAATATAAAACATGGAGCCCTACATGATGAATTGTTGTCAGACACAGTTATATTTTTATTTCATTACTCTACTTTTTATTAGTGTTGGACTCTCAACTGCTTGCACATATGACCAGTAACATATCTTATTGTTTGAACACAGCTGCACATAGCAAGTTTTAACCAACTAAAGAAATGCTAGGAGCTAACTAAAATACAAACAAGTAGAAAATAACCGAAGAGCTCACTATTAAGCCACCTGAAATGATCATTTCTAACACATTTGAGTTCTGGTATCTTTAACGGTTTCATTAATTATTGTCATTTCTTCTTCAATGTGCTGTATTTCCTAACAGTGAAACATGAACACCCTTATTTGCTCTGTTTATCATAAAAAAAAGCAATTTAATGCGAAGTTCAATTGCCCACTTTGTGGCATCTTTAAGATTGCATTTGAAGTTTGATTTCAAGTATAATTAGTCCAGTAGGATCAAGCTTTCTGAATTAATAAAGCAGCTAAATGTGTTTGGTTTAGTGTTCAACTTTGTAAGAAACTCTTAAAGGAAGTCCTGCGATAAGCTGAATGTGCTTCAGCTTTGCTGCTTGTGGAGCAGTTCAGCCTCAGAGTAACCCTCTCTATGCCTCTGGGCACACTCCTGAAACCAACGTTTCTGACAGTTGTTTTAGAGCAACATGCTTTACGTTGCTTCTCCTCTGGTGTGCCACACATGCCTGTGTGTGACTTATCAGTTCTGGTCATTGGTATCGATTAATTAAATTTGGTCAGCTGGAGATATTCTTGAACTTAGGCTCCTCTAAAGTTGATTATTGTGTTGAGTACTGATGAATACCGAGGAGGACAAATATTAAGAAACAGGATTATTATGTACAGAAAACACAAATTTTCTAATACACAAAAAATAGAATACAAAATTTTTTTGGTGTATCAAGTAAAGGAGCAAAGTAATCACCTGTGGTAATCACCTGTAGTCAGAAGGAGCTAGTGTAGTTAGCAGTTACCAGTAATAGCACTTAAATATTAGTCCTAATGTCTTTAGTGTCTTTAATGTCTTTACGCATTTAGAAGTCTTCCTTTTGTCTCATATCTTGAAGTGACAGTTAAACTGACATCCTCAGAAAGTTGCACAGCTTTGTTTGCATGTCTCTGGTGGCCCGAAGTGCTGTCAAAACAATATCCTATTGCTGCTCTCTCCGGGCTCCTGACAAGTGTCAGATTCTGCCCTCAAATGTCACTCCGTTGCCTATTTGGGGCCATATATGCATGCTTTTGAGAACAGTTACTGCAGTTGCAGGCATTTTACTGCTGTTTGCTTTTTCCAGAGTTTGTCCAGAAACAGCACCACATGGAGTTTTCTCTTGGGGTAAGATTGTAGAATGACCTGCTGACTCCTGACCAGTCCTTATCCCATTACTGCTAGTCTCCAAGTCAGTCTCAAAGACTGCATATCACTTCTACAGTGCATGACTATGTCGGATCTGTACAATAATTTCAAACTGAAAATTAGTGATGTTGTCTTGTTGCTTTTGAATAACAGGTAGGCATTTAGTGTGATGCAGTGTACAGTATTTATTAAAAAGGCCAAACATGTCTCCACTTTGTGCCAACATACTTAACTGTGGTAATCTTAATCTTGTGTTGCCGAGTTCGAACTCTGATTTGTGATGTGTTCGAGAAGTGACTACCATATTTTCTTTATATGGCAAACATTTGTTTACAGATGTGCTTTTAAGGGATTCTTTCTGATTCATTGTGTTCTGTGTTACTGTCATTCTGTATGAAGTAAGAATGTGAATGTTGCATATGTATTTGTATATGTATATGAAGTGTTTCCTATGGTCTATAGCTCTTGAAAAATAAGCGGAGCTTTAATAAACTCTTGACTTTTTCACATTATTGTTGCCATGATAAATGACTGTCAGACAGTTAATTAATTGTTGTAAAGCTGCGGCATGGCGGTCCGTTTGTGCATGTAGTGCCCTCTGTCATCTGTGATTTATCGCCTGTGAAGGGCCCTTCGTGGTGGAGGTGGGGGCAGAAGGAATATTGCTTCTTAGCCTAACGTTTCAACAGATGTGGTTGATTGTGTTATTGCAGTCACGAAATATTTACAAATCAAAGACAGTAAAAAAGCAAAAGTAACTAAAAACTTGCACCTTCTATTTGCAGGATGTTAATATTTTATTTTTCAGTTACTACAGCAAAGCATCCATGTTCATAATCAGATCCATGGTGGGATAAGCCCAACAATGGGGAGAAAAAAAAAGAGTTGACACTAAAATCAACCCTGAAGTCAATAAACTTGTTACTAACTGTTCTAACAGTTATAAACTGTAGCTAAGGCGTAGCATACATGTTGTTATTAAGCTAGCTGTTATGGCACGCACACACACACACACTGTCTTTATCCTTCAAACTCGGGTCCTCTACCTGAGGTTTGGAAGCTTGAGGGTCCTGCATGGTATGTGACCTGTTCCTAGACGGAGTCACTCGCCTAGCTTGAGTCACTGCCCTGCATGCTGCGATCACCGCAGGGACCTTTACCTTCCACATCTTCTCGAGCTCCTCTCTTCGCCCTTGGTATTTCTTGAGATTCTTGCATTTCTTCTTCCTTATGTTACTGTCACTTGGCCACTGCTATGTCCAGTTTGTTAGCTGTCACCAGTTTGTTCTTGTGTATATGGAAATCCCAAAGGATCTTAGCTTGGTCATTCTCAACATTCAGGGCCGTACTCGACACAGATGTTTCTGCATGCTATGCCGGCCACTTGGTTATGGGGGTTCCATGTTTGTTCTGCCTGCTAGCATCTTGTACCCCGCTGTTATGTGCTGGACTGTCTCAGGGTCTTGCCTGGTGTGGTAAACCCCACACCAGGCACTGAACGAAAATATAAACGCAACACTTTTGTTTTTGCTCCCATTTTTCATGAGCTGAACTTAAATATGTGAAAATGTATCTACATACACAACAGACCCATGAGTCTCAAATATTGTTCACAAATCTGTCTAAATCTGTGTTAGTGCGCACCGAGATAATCCATTCCACCTCACAGGTGTGACATGTCAAGGTGCTGATCAGACAGCATGAATATTGCTTAGACTGCCCATAATAAAAGGCCACCCTGAAATGTGCAGTTTGATCAAACAGCACAATGCCACAGATGTCGTAACCTTTGAGGGAGCGTGCAGCTGACATGCTGACTGCAGGAATGTCTACCAGAGCTGTTGCTCGTGAAATGAATGTTCATCCCTCTACCATAAGCCGTCTCCAAAGGCGTTTCAGAGAATTTGGCAGTACATCCAACCGGCCTCACAACCACAGACCTCGTGTAACCACACCAGCCCAGGACCGTCACATCCAGCATGTCCACCTCCAGGATCGCCTGAGACCAGCCACCCGGACAGCTGCAGCTACAATTGGTTTGGATAACCAAAGGATTTCAGCACAAACTGTCAGAAACCGTCTCAGGGAAGCTCATCTGCATGCTCGTCG
>VURO01044408.1:0-14802 GCA_015108175.1 Pelvicachromis taeniatus | reverse complement strand
CCGAAGGGTGGCCGGACTCTCCCTTAGGGATAGGGTAAGAAGTTCGGCCATCCGGGAGGAGCTCAGAGTAGAGCCGCTACTCCTCCGCATCGAAAGGAGCCAGTTAAGGTGGTTCGGGCATCTGATAAGGATGCCTCCTGGGCGCATCCTGGGTGAGGTGTTCCGGGCATGTCCCACCGGGAGGAGGCCCCGGGGCAGACCCAGGACACGCTGGAGAGATTATATCTCTCGGCTGGCCTGAGAACGCCTTGGTGTTCCCCCGGATGAGCTGGAGGAGGTGGCTGGGGAGAGGGAGGTCTGGGCTTCTCTGCTTGGGCTGCTGCCCCCGCGACCCGGCCCCGGATAAGCGGCAGAAGATGGATGGATGGATGGATGGATGGATGGACTGTGTTGCTTCTCTTTCACTGCTTTCTCTTCTTCTGTGTGTGTTGGTGGAGGTGTGTATATTTTTTCTTTAAAACGCCAGCAAACAGCAGAAGATATTTCAGTGATGAATTAGAGAGGCAAAAAAACAAGACAGACCTCTCTGCTAAATGAATATTATGCCATGGTAGACGCAGCAGGCAGAGTTGGACTGGTGTCTTCACTGACAGGTATACTGTCCCGTGAAAGCTTTGATGGTATCCTAGTTTTGTTCTAGTTAAGTATGCTATGAGAAAGATCATTTAGCAAGAAGTAAAACGTGATTTTTTTTCTTTTAACTCACAGTTGACATTCCCTCCTAAAAGAAACTCGTTGATAAGGTGAGGCAACACTGGAAGTCTGTCAGGCAGCATGAACTGAATACCACTGTAGAGGAAGGTAGAGACAACAAAAGGGTCATTGATCTTGTCCTAGCATAATTCCTTAAGCATTTGGGCCGTGTCCTTAGAGCCTTTTTAACAAGCTAAATTAATCTTCTGACTCACTCAAGTCAAAAAGTGTTAGAGCCATTTTATGCTCTTTCGTTGATTGTGCTCTTTTTGTTGATTGGAAGGCCATTGTGATATTTTCAGACCAGCTGAAAATGAGGAAAGGAAGGTTTAATGTAATTTTACTGGTATGCAAAACCTCCATGTTCTTCGGGTGCTTAAAACCTAACTTTGCTTTGATGCTTTCATGTGTCACTTATGTCATGTGAAATGTAATTAAAGAAATATTCCTGATTGAGCTGGTGTGCTGTGTTGTGTGTAACCTAAGTGTGTGCACTGCTTGTACTCAGCCCAGGAGCTGACAAGTGCAGACAGTTAGCATGTCGCTGAAGGCAGGGGTGCATGTTGAGTCAAATAAGTATTTGCAAGAATAACAATAGTTCTTTAAAGTTACACAATGAAACATAGTGAAGCTGCGATTTCATTTGTAACTACATTTGGCGTCATCTTCAATTCATTGTGGTGTCAGTAGAGATGCGCATGTGACTTGCTGATACTCATTCAGCGTATGTACGATTTAAAAACTGTATTTTCTGGGATGAAAACATTGCAGCGAGACGTAGGCCTATGATATCACCTTAACCTAACACAAACCTAAACAGTGTATACTTTTTTTCAATATAATTTTAATATATATTTTTAATAAATGTATTTAATTCATTTAATTTCATGAATTTGTCCTTTGACAACCTGTAATAAGGTATTGAGATTAAAGTGCTACTACTTTCAAAGCTGCCAATCACATTACTTTTCTTTATATGAAAAAGATTTGTTTTAGATTAGTGGTCAGGACCCATTACTCATCCATGACTGTTCACCACAGCCACAGCATCAGCTGATGGAGGAATCAACACACTGGAGTCAAACAGCAAAGACAAATATATCTAATCAGAAAGTTTGATTCCTGGCTGCTCCAGTCTGCATAGTAACTTATTCTTGGGCAAGATGCTGAAACCCAAGTTGCTATCCAGTGTGTTTATAGAAAGCAAAAACAAAGTGCTTTTATGAATGTGTGTGATGGGGTGAATAAGGCATGTTAGATAAAGTTCTTTGAGTGGTCAAGTAGAGTAGAAAATCACTATAGATAAGCCAATTCATTTACAATAATTCATATGCAAAGGTAATTTTAAGAGCCTCAGTTAAAGGAACTAAAAATGGGAATGTGGATGAGATATTAGTCCAAGAAGAAAAGGGTTTGAGGGGTTTTGAAGCTATGCAGAGAGAAATTGCTTCTCCCTAAGTTTAGTTCATTAGTTACTGCCTAAAAATTTCTCACCAGTAAAAAGAGGTCTGGTATGTATATATTCACAAAACATTCAGGAGAGATTTTGATCATTCTTTCTAAAGAAGGAGCTGTGCTTTTGGGGCTTTTCTGCAATGAATGATGTCAGTATACATGTATAAATGTATCGGTAATGCTACATTTTGATCAATGCATTGACAAAGTGTGTACAGGAAGCCACAATATTGTTTGCCCCAAGAGAAGGGCAAGATGGCGCCAGTGTGTGTGGCTTGCCGTCCATCTCTGATCCTGTTGTGTTTGTTTGTGCTATTTTAGTGCTAGAGTGAACTTTGTTTTACTGTACAATCTCCAAACTCTGCTGGACCTTCGACTCTTTGTCAGTGATCTTACCAATGCAACTCATACTGGACATAAGACGTTGCCTCCACTAATATCTGGAATCCCAGCTCACCTTTTTCGGACCCTAGCCCCAGTCTTGCTGCGAAAGCGCTTCACACGCAAACGCAGTGGTCTGCTTGTGAAACTTAAGGCTTATTTGTTGCACTCTTACTTGGAACAAACATGGATCTGTGCCTCGTCACATCTTTTGGCTGTGCTTTCTAGATGCCATTAATGCCTGGCTGGTGCCTGTTGGTGGCTCGGATAAGATGTCCCAGCCACGTAGAATCTTCACTCATCTTTGTCGGCGTGGTGTGAACCTACAAAACCTTCAGCCGCTGTGTCGGGTCTCGCAGTCAGCCACGGACGCGCTGATCTCCACCAGGTTTGGATTGGTGAACACTACAGTAGATCACTGAATAACACAACTTTTATCATAAAGGATTTAGTTATTACCCAAGGACTGGATTTCCTCTGTATAACTGATACATGGTTAAGGGCTGGGAAGTGCAGCGTTTTCACAGATCTTTTACCGGATGTCTGCTCCTCGAATATCAGGCAGAAGAGGAGGACTAGCGGTTGTTTTTAAAAAGCAGTATAAATGTAAACCACTGTCCATATCAACATCGCCTAGTAACTGAGTGTGTTTGAATTGGGTCGCTCTCACACCCCCAGACTCCCCAAATACAATAAGGACTTCTTAAAGAAGAGTCTGTCCGTTTGTTGAACCTCGGATACAGGAGGAACAATGCATTTTACATCCTGGTCATGGAACAATGGATCAGCTCTTTACCCTCTCAAGAATACTTGAGGGTGCATGGGAGTTTGCCCAACCAGTCTACATGTGTTTTGTGGACTTGGAGAAGGCATTCGACCGTGTCCCTCAGGGTGTCCTGAGGGAGGTGCTCCAGGAGTATGGGATGCTTGGCCCATTGCTACGGGCCATTTGATCCTATACAACCATTGCAAGAGATTTGGTGTGGAGTTCAGTCATCCAAGAGGGGCTCAGAGTAGAACCGCTGCTCCTCCACATAAAAATGTAACCCACATAAAATGTGGGTACCACTTCAAGTAATGATAGAGATGAGGAAAGATGGACAGCCTGCCCAACCAATCAGAATACACAAATCCCAGTATGTTTTGACCAACATACAGGAGAAAGCAGCCTGCCGCTATGTGTCCCACCCACCAGCTACGTGTGTGTGTATTTGCAGGCTGACAGGAGAAAAAGAGTGCTGTGCTGCAACGTTTTCATTCAAGAGAGACTGAAGTTTTTGAGTTGATATTAGATATAAGCTTGCAACAAACTCTGCTGCACATAGGTTCGCTGGTTATTGGCCATTTTCCATGTTGAAAGTAGTGGCAGTGAGTAAACAGGTGAATGGTGACTTTAAAAAGTACCACATGGAGCTGCCTGTTAGCCTTTGTTAGCTCTAATTTGTTATCAGCTGCCTGAAAGTTCATCTCATTCTGCTTCCAGAAGGTAACACTCAAAGTGCAACTTGTGTTTATTTTTATTCACGATGAGACATCATATTACTGTCATTAAAGAGTAAAAAAAACAAAAAAAAAACAAGCCCTGTTATGTTATTTAGAACCCCGCATGTTCTGACCGAGAGACACCATACCATTGTCTTCGGCCATGATGCACTGAGATCAGTGATCACGTACTGTATGTCTCAGTTAGTTTTGCATTTTATTATTGAATAACTGAATTCATCTGAATTGTTTGATTAATAATTGTTGCATATGTAATAACTTTACTTAGTTTTATACGTTTTAATGTTTTCATATTGTATTTGGAAAAGTGTTTATTTTGCGATTTACAAAAACAAAGTGTTTTGACAATACTTTGCAGTAACGCATTTTGTATAAGAGAAATTTTTTATTTTTGCAAATCTGAGTATTTTAATTACAAATTGATGTCAAATATGATATCAATAAAATCCTAAGTTGTGAATTATAGCAAAAACAGCATAATTGTGTGAATGCTTATAAGAAGCATTCACACATTAGTGATCCACCCAGGTTATTTGTGTGAATGCTTATAAGAAGCATTCATTGTGTGAATGCTTATAATAAAAGGAGGCAGATCTTAAAGTTGAAGGCCAGGTCAGAGCTGTTGTAAGAGCTAGCTTTTTTTCATTTGAAGCAATTAGCCAAAATAAAGCCCATCTTATCAATTGTAACGCACTTTATTGTATTGTATTGCATCCATTAGGCGTCTGACGGTTGTGCAAAATGTTAAAATGTTGCAGTGCGTCTTTTAACCAAAAAGGTCAGAGCACATACCCCAATTTTAATTTCACTCCACTGGCTACCTGTACATCTTAGGATCCGTTTTAAAGTTCTTTTATATGTTTTTTTTTTTTAATCTCATAAGGTACCAAAAACATAAAAGTATAAATGTAGAGATGACCGTGCTTTTGCAGTAGCTGCTCCAAAGTTGTGGAATGATCTGCCCTTGCACGTTAGGCAGGCCTCTTCTCTTTTTGAGTGTAAAACTCTTCTTAAAACACATTTATTTGCTGAAGACTTTGGCACTCTTTTACGGGGTTGACTCAATTTGTTTTAACATGTTTGATTTGATTTATTTATTAATTGATTATGCTATTTGTATTTGTATATGTACAGCACTTTGTGAACCCTGGTTTTATGTTAAAGTGCTTTATAAATAAAGATGGTATGGTATGGTTGTTCTTAAGAAACACAGTAAATATCCATACTTGCATATAACCGAATTAGACTAAAGGGAATATTCTAAATAATCATATAGTCTAAGTTCAATTTTATTTATATAGTACCAAATTATAACAATAGTCACTGAAGGTGCTTTATATTGCAAGATAGAGACTCTAAAATAGCACAGAGAAAACCCCAACAATCATATGACATGAGTACCTCGGTTGGGTAAGTGTTTGACCTTGACCTTCACTGTTGCACCCAAGGTCAAAGTTGATCTTTAAGAAATGAAAAATGCAAGAAACCATACAGAGCTATATACGAAAGGTCATGGGGAGAGATATACAACACGTTTTACTTTTTCAGTATGACGCCCTACAATGACGCTTCTAACAAGCTGACATCACTGGGTGTTTTCTGGTGTCACACAGGAAGCACTGAATAGCTAGCAGTAGTTCTCTGCACTATCCTGCACTTTGAGAGAGATGTGGTTTGAGCCATTCAGGTGGTCTACTAACAGAAGTGTCCCTAATTTCACAGTCTACCTGCCCATCATTATCTCTTTAACTTCTTTTACCCGTTGTGTTTGCATGTTCATCTTTGTGTTTTGGCCGTTTTTCCCCCAGTCTGTCATGTCTCCAGGCTTTTTATCCCATGGCCCAGTGTCAATTTTAAGAGACTCAGTTTAAGTATTAGTGTGGGTTACTTCCTGTTTTATTTTGATAGCCTCCCATTTTCAGCTTTGCTCGGATGGATCAAAACACTGAAGAACATCTAATGTAACAAATGTTCTAAACAAAACAAACACAAATTACCATCAGTTAAACAGTGGTTCACTGTTTTATGCAGCTCTGCTGGTGAAGCCAGAGGTTAGTATTTTATGATGACAAGTTTAGACACACTAAATATGGGTGTACTTTTAACTCCATCCTGGTCTGAGACTGATGTGGTTCCTGGCCCACGGATACAATTCATATTCATCGATATTCAGGGCACTGCCATCCAGCACAGGAGAAACATACATTTTTAATTTGAGTGATGATCCCCTTTAAGAGAATAATCTCTTGGAGTCTGAGGGCTGAAGAGATTTCCAAAAATGGTCGCTGAAATTGAAACTGAGAGAGGCATTCCTAGCAGAGACGATGGCACTGCAGTGATGAAAGCCCTCTGTCTGAAAGCTGAACTAAACCCCCTCTAGACAGCATGCAGGATATAGTGCATCATCATTTTGTGATGTTTGATGGATCCAGGAGTCTCTGTGCAATGAAGAGCTGAAAGTTATTGTGGGTTTGTTGTTTGTTTGTTTTTGTATTTTTAGAAAAATGTTCAACATGGTACATTCACTCTAAATTATAGATTTCCCACTTTTCTCTAAATGCAGAGAAGGAAGAAGAGTAAATATGTTGCTTTCAGAATAGAATAAAATTCAGCTCTATAGTCATTGCACATGTCTCGAGTACAAAGCAACAAAATATGCTCTCTGCTAGTAGATTTACTGAGTCTCCAGAGACTGAAAATAGTTTGTATGTAAGCCTGCAGATTGTTGCTGCCTGAAGAATGTCAGTGCATAGTTGCACTTCTCATGTCTTGATGCCAAAACCGTTATTGTTCATGTAATAATGAGCATTTTTTTCCTTCTGCATACGAAAACCTTTAGTGGCACTTGAAAGAGGTTCTGGTCTTTTCTCGAAAGAAAATGAAAACGATTTTTCAGGTAAGATTCAATGTCATCAAGAATAAATTATATTTTTATTTATCAAATGGCAAAAAATATAGACTTCTGTTAATTGAGGTAACATAGACTCCTTGTATTTGACTTATATGTATACATGGCAATGATATATGTGGACCAGTTAGTCCACATATAAGCTTACCTGCCACCACAGGCTCATTATGACCAAGGAAAAAAAGACGATTAAACGATTTTGATGCTTCAGACAGAAACCCAGGTGTAACCATAAAGTTCTCTACATTTCCCCTTTGAGTTCATTTTCTTGTGCAACTCTAAAACATTTTACAAGCAGATTAGAGGATTAGATGGTGTGTGTGTGTGAGGGCCATTCTGCTATGTTGCACTTATGCCTCAGCTATATGCATTAAATCTCCTACAAGAGCATTATACAACCTCACATCTGGCCTTTGGTTGTCCTTGACAGCCTGCTTGAGGCCAATGAAAATTAGAATTCAAATGTAAGTAAGTATATGTAAATGCAGTTTCACCCGTTTCATGCAAAAAAACACTCTTTTCTAAAGTTCTTTTTTTTTTTTTAAGTAGATGCAGGATAAAATGGCCAAATGAATCCAGAACTGAAATCGGTAGTTTTGCATTGTATTACACAACAGGGGGTGTCGTGTAATTAGTCCTAAAGAATTAACTGTGTTGTTGATTTTATAAAATTGTTAACTTCATCAGGGCAAGTGCACTGAGATGGTTAAACCATTTAATGTTTGATTTTATTACTTTTTATTTACTAAGTGCTCTTATTAATTGGTTTATTGTTTACACCATCATATCTAGCACTGAATTACTCGGTGGATGTGTCAAAGTCTCAGATGGCTCAGCCTGGGAGAAGTGCTAAAAAGAGTCTGAGACCTGAGAGCATAAATTTGTGAGTTTTGTGACATCCTCTAAGGATATCATAGAATTATGCTTTGATGCTCTCAAAGAATAATTCAAAGGACCTCAAAGGATAATTCATGTTTCACCAGTGTTAGAATCATAGACTAATAGCCTAATTTTCTGCGTAGTTTTTAAACTTTTTTTCCTGATAAAAAATACTGATGATCAAACAACTGATGCATGGAGATAAAACCGTGATGAAATATTTTCAACATAAACCTTTAACAATAAAGCTCAAGATCCTGTTGAGACTTTTCAAAATAAACTGAAATGATATACATTATTCTCAAACATCAAATTTCAGAATATGCATCAAACAAATGACCTCAAATAAAAACATGAAGTGGCTATAAATGGTGCTTACAGTCACCACGTGTGTGGTTTGGAGATGGTGACACTAGCAAAATACAGAAGGCAGAGTTTGAGGTGGCAAAGTTAAAATGTTGAGATTTTTGTTGTGTGTGACTAGGATTAGAAATGAGTATTACAGTGGAATGGCTCAGGTTGGACCAAAGACTGACAAAAGATGTCGAAGATGGAGCTCCCAGGCAGGAAGAAAATAAGAAGACCCAAAAAAAGAGGTAACAGGGGGATAACAAGCCATACTAAGGAAGGCAGGTTAAAAACCGACTAATGTCCTGCATTGGACAGTTGTGCTCTCATATCCAGTTCTGCTTTGTGACATGTGAATAAAAATATTCAGAGAACAGTCGAAAGTGTGGAAATGGCTATTCAAGAATAAATGTCCATTTTGAAGAATATGGTGTGGCAACCCTCTTCAAACTAATCTTTTATTAAGGCTAACCTGGTATTGTGGATGGATGATCTCAGTTCTCCTGACTGAAGTTTGGTCCGTTTACAGCATCCTGCCATGTGATTGCATTTGTCCCTAACCATCGGGAACCCTCACGTTAACTTTTATCAAATGGAAAAAGTTAGCGTTCATCCTCCAGCTTCACTGTGTTTATGTTATGCTTACATAGCTGTGTCGCTATCGCGTTGCACATCATTATATACCAGCTACCCCAAGTTCAGTAACCCTACAAACGTCACTGCTGTTTAGTTTCTGTCTTTATTTATGTCTGAAGGGATAGCAGAGCTGTACGTTTGAATTTTTCAGAAATCCCTCAGTTAGAACATGGTATGTTATGTTTATATATTATATTTATTTATAATCACCTCTGTTAATTCCTGATATGTGTAATTGAGTGATTTACATATATTAGTGCTATTTCTTAAATTTGTAAAATCTGTAACATTCTGTTACTGTTACTGTCTTGTTTTCATGGATGCCTGGATGTTAAACTTCATCCTTACACTTGTTAGAGCAGCCACACTGATCATTTTCTAACAGATGAAAGAATTTGAACAACTCTCAGTGATGTCGCAGTGTTCATTTGACTTTGGGACCTGAAGCGGAGTTTGGACCCGGAAACGACTAATGACGTCAGACTTAAAGACCGGATAATATTTTGGGGAAAACTTATTTTCTCTCCAGCACCATAGGGCTTAAAAGATAAACCCATCTCACAAGGCAAGCTAAATCAAAGAAATATCCAAGGGAATAAGGTTCCATTACTGTCTCTGACAAATGGTTTTTCACATATCTTTATACAGTTGTTTCAATGTTAAGTTTTGCTTTATTTGTAGTTTAAACTATGTTATTCTATAATATTCATTTTCATAATTATATGCAATGAACATTAAAACAACAAATTACATTACTGTATATCTGCACTGCTGTTTAGCTGTATGATTTAAAAGTTTTAATGCCAAGCTAACAGACACAGGAGAATCTGATGGATTATACTTAAGTATTTTTAACAAATTTATATTTAAAACACAATTTTAATTAATACATCTGCATCCTTGATGTTTGTGTTTAGCAGTCTGCGAGCAAATAAAAAATAAATGTATAAAAAGACTTCAAATCTATGCTATTTTTATGTGCAAACCTAATATAAGGTCAGCAAGTAAAAATAGATAGGTTGTTTCAGGATTGTATATTAATGCTTATAGAATGACAAGAATATTGCAAAATTGCTTGCAACCAACAGGAAAACAAATCCAGAATAAAGTTGTGTCTAAGAATCTGTTTACTGATGTTCATCAAGGAAAAACAGACTTCATTACAAATCTTTAGACCCTCATACCATCTGTGTACAGAGATCTGAAGAAAATGTTCCAGAAATGGCAACACTATTTTCCAGAGAACTGACTGGTCAGTAGGCAGTGATTTATTATTTTTTGTACCTTCTTCGCTGTAGTTCGGTAACACAACCTCCTCTGGAGCAGGTTAAATTCACAGCATAAGATTCCATGGCAATAAACCCCAATAATAACCCAGCTTTGTAGTACAGAAAACCCTGTATTAAGACTTCATTAGCTATATGAAATCCAGCTTCATACTAAAGGCCTCTATTTTCAAGACAGCAGAGACTGCTGGGGGTCATGGAGATTCTAAATGACATTGTCACATTTCAGGATATATATTTAATCAAGGCTTTGCGTAACATCTTGTCTTGCCACCCCCATCACAGCAAAACGCCAGGGTCAGCAAAGAGCTCTGACTTTAAACTGGCCACAGAAAAGACAGCATTTACTGCTGATTATAATGTGAACAAATTAGGCTCTGAGTATGTTGTCTGATGATAGAGAGCCGGGTCATTAATGCTGGGCCCTGCAGGGTCAGTAAACAGCCTTACACAGAAACAACAGTGCACAAACAAATCTAATTAATTCAGCACCATAAGTGATTAAATGTGGTATTTATATAAGTGCCAACCTGACACACAAATAATATAAAGACCCAACATAAAGCGAAAATAAATTCATGTGCCTTTTCTCATGAAGTTTTATTGACTTGCTGCAAGAGAAGTGGAGCGTGGCTTTGTGAGACATATGCTCCAGCACATCTAGAAAACACAGCTATGACTGTTCACTTATTATTTCACACAGAAAAATGCCACAGTTAAAATCATATGTTGCTATGCTGCTTGCTTATAACAGATGTTTATCATAGGCCAGAACAACAACTAAGACACCAGAAGTCAAAAACATGTATTTAGTGATAGTTATGTTTTTATGACTCTCAGGACTAAAAGTGTGTGTAGTGTAATGTTGCTATACCACAAACACCAGTGGAATCCAGTGGCATAACAAAGGTAACAATTATTTGTTCCAACACTTGAGAAAATGATTGAATGATGGATGAACGTTTTACTATAATGTTATCAAGTAGCTGGATTAATTAATTCTGCAAGGGGAAAAAAGGGAAAAACAGAATTACATTAAAGCTGATGAGCATGCTCAATCAGCTCACCATCAGTAAAGCACATATTTTGGTAATGGGGAAAAAAAATAATCAGTGGACATCGCCGGAGCTCCAATACCACATTCACCATGGGAACAGACAAATGAAGAGCAATGCCTCCATTTTAATCCACTGGAGCAAGAAATATGAATGTACCCAAAATGCAGGTGACCGCTGAAATATAATAGATATGTGAATCTGCACTACACACGCACAAAATGCATGATTTGATGTCATTCTTTGGGATGGAAATATTTTGATCAGTTAAAGAGATTTCTCTGTTCAAACTAATGTTCAATTTTAGGAATCTATTTTGCATTTAAATCCCTTGTTCAACAGCACTAAGTCACTGTACTTTTCGGTGTCACGTGGAAGGATGAAGGACCGAAATGCCGAAAACCAGACTGAGATAATAAAAAAACAGTAACTCAGTCCAAAATGATAAACAGACAAAATATCCAAAGGTAATCACAGAGGAGAGCATCTGAGGGATCCACAGGCACTTGACAAAGACTAAAGGTCTTTACACACCAACCGCCGTTGACACTGATCATGTCTTTTTTCCAATTTTTCTGAAACGAATAAATTTTACCAGTCAGAACACTGCAACAAGTGCTCTGTAGCTAAAAAAAGAATAGAATTCAATAGAACAGAAGAAGATAAGAGTTTATTGATCCCACGACGGGGAAATTTGTGCGTTACCGCAGCTCAGGTACAGATAGCAAAAGAATACATAGAGTATACCAGAATATAAAGTGAAGAAATACAAAAATAAATAAGATAATACAATATAAACAGCATTAGCTGCGGTTCTATGTACATGCATACATAGAAAGTGTTGCGGATAGGGGTTGTGCAAATATTCAAGTAATAAATTTAAACTATTCTACAACTACTATTACTATCTATAGACATGTACATGCACACACATGTACAAATACACATACAGCATGCTCACTAAATATAAATATTTATACATATACATCCACACGCCCATACATTTTTAAGGTGCATTATGCATGAAATGGTAACCGTTGATGTCCACAATGTGCAAGTGACTCATGACATCGTGACTGAGTTCTTGAATAATTGAGTTATTGAGGCATAGCCCTTTATTGTCACTGTACATGTACAACACGCTGTATTAACGCGTTAACGTTAACAGCACTAATTTATAACCATCACTATAGTGCAGGAAGCTTATGCAGTATTCTTCTGAATGACAGGTGTCGCCACTCAGACAATATCGCTACATAAGCGCTGATTAAAGAGGAGAAACGATCAAAATCGGAGGGAGATTTTCTGCATTGTTTTTGGTCATGTGTGAAAATTCAACAGTTCTGGTAGGAAGTTGCAAAGGTTGCAAAGAATATTCTGCTCCTCTGGGGCACGTCAGCAATTCCAACTAAGAAATCCTGGGATAACATCATCATGGACTGTATTCCTAATAAATATATAACATGTATGCTTAACTCTACTGTGGATTCTTTCCACAAAACCTGGGACTTATAACTGAAATATATTGGACTTGGCTTCCTCCTTACTAAAGGGCTTTCCTAAACGGAATTAATTTATGTCTATGGCTGACGTGTTTAAAATTACTGAAGAACCTAAGATCCCCTTCCCAACTGCTGTGTCCTGGAACCTTATACCACCTGAATTGGGACTACTGTTTTGTTTTTTGTGTGTGTGTGTGTGTGTGTGTGTGTGTGTGTGTGTGTGTGTGTGTGTGTGTGTGTGTGTGTGTGTGTGTGGTTTTTATTTTATTTTTATTTATTTTTAATTTTTTTTTGTTATGTGGTATATTTGCTGCTCTGTACAAAATACAAAAACCCTGTAATAAACTATATATTCAAAAAAATAATAATAAATGACAGGTTAAAAAAAAAAGGTAATTATATGACAATACATGTGGAGTGTGATAATGAGTCTTTTTGAGTAACAATTCCAGCACTTATGCCAAAGGAAATACCTCCAACAAGCATTTTACCACATAGCATACAATCAATTTGAAATAATGTAATGTCTTCGATATGCTGCTTAGCGATAGTGATGACTCTCAAAGCTGAGCCAATGAGAACCCAATGAGAATCAATAAGAGAATCAATAAAGAATCAAATCAATATGTGATATTCATAATTGAGTCAGAATCAGTCAAGTCTTATCAATTCCCATCCATACTCATAGGTGACCCCAGGTGACGCACCTGCATCTGCAATCACAGCATGAAAGACTGAACTTGGTCCCGATTGTTCTTGTTGTTGGTGGTGGTGATGTGTGTGTGTGTGGGTGAGCTGAAAAGCTGCAGCGGTGAATGTAAGATACATTCACTGTGAAATAAAGAATGCTAAAAAGCATGTGAACATGGACAGGTCTGCCGTGGTTCATTTACACAACCAATCCCAGAGATCATAAATACTAGGAACCACTAGTGCTGCCTCTAAGCCACCCTAGGGGTGGCTGTAGCTCAGGTGGTAGAGCAGGTCATCTACTGGAAGGTTAGTGGTTGGATCCCTGGCTCCCCCAGTCTGCATGCCAAATATCCTTGGGCAAGATATTAACCCCAAGTTGCTCTCCGATGCATCTGTTGGAGTATGAATGTGTATGAATGTTAGTTAGAGCACTAAAAAAAGTATACAAAAAGTGCTTGTGTGAATGGGTGTGATTGGGTGATTGGGAATGTTTGAAGTTTAACCAGCTGTTTTGACAGCAGTCCACATTCATTTTTCACTCATATTTGAATCCCCTTAAGGATATTAATAGTTAACCATGTCACACACTGGCAAAAGGGTGGCTGTAGTTCAGGTGGTAGAGCAGGTCAGCTATTGATTGGAAGGTTAGTGGTTCGATCCCTGGCTCCCCTAGTCTGCATGCCAAATATCCTTGGGCAAAATACTAACCCCAAATTGCTCTCCGATGCATCCATTGGAGTATGAATGTTAATTAGAAATCACTAAACGTATAGAGAATGTGATTGGGCGAATGTGGCCCAGACAATGTAGGTTCAGACAAGGTACCTACGTAACTGTCATAGCTTTAGCTGGAACTCTTCAATTCAATTCAATTTTTATTTATATAGCGCCAAATCACAACAGTCGCCTCAACTCTAATGGAATATAAACTGCTCACTTGAGTTTCCCTCATCCCAAGGCTAACATAGAGTTTTTTCTAACCCTGTTTTCTGGAGTCTATAGCTGCACCCGAAGGCTGTTCTGTTGTTGAAGGTAGAATAAGGACCATGCTCCAACTGATGTTTTAACCGGTAATTTTAATCTCTTCTTGACCAGCAAACACCGTGAAAAACTACGGTGCAATAAGAAATGAAAACACAAATATTGTCAGCAAAATAAAATTACAACCCAAATAAACGTACACACAAAGTAAAATACCCAAACATACCGTGTGCGCCTTTCTACCAACATTCAACAGCAATTGCAGTCCATATTGACAGTTTTCACTCCTTTTCCACAAGCTAGCTTCTTTTCTGGCTTGTGTCTTCAGTCTCTGGCAGCGCAAGCGACTCAATTGAACATCCGTTCAGAGCGTGCACCTCAAAGTGCAATACTCAAGTCCACCAGTAGGTGGCAACAACACAACATGGGATTCAGATTAAATACACAGTTTTGAACACCATAAGCACATAAATTCAGAACAA
>VURO01044407.1:10000-14255 GCA_015108175.1 Pelvicachromis taeniatus | reverse complement strand
ACTGTCCTCTATGTCTGCAATGTTGCCTTCTGGTAGTTCGATCCCCTCAGTTCTGACTACCTTCCCTCTCTTTGTTACCGACCACACTTCTCCAGTCCGAATGACATTCCGATGTCGTTGCTGTAGATCCTGGTGGTGTGGATCAGTGAATCGATATCTCGTTCACTCTTGGCATACAGCTTGATGTCATCCATGTACAGGAGGTGGCTGATAACTTCTCCATTGCGTAGTCGGTATCCGTAGCCAGTCTTGTCAATGATCTGACTGAGGGGGTTCAGGCCTATGCAGAACAGCAGTGGGGACAGAGCAGCTCCTTGGTAGATCCCACACTTGATGCTGACTTGTGCTATGGGCTTGAAGTTGGCCTCTAGTGTTGGACGCCACACCCCCATTGAGTTCCTGATGTTCCTCTCAGGGTCCTGTTGATCTTATACAGTTCTGCGTGTCAGGTGTTGAGGAACCAGGGCACCCTGATAAGAAGTGGGAGGTGTCCTACTGAAACAAGAAGGCATCGGTGGGGAAGAGATGAAAATAGGACGTTGTTGGAATGCTACTACGCTAGTAAGCCTGGCGGAAGCGGGTACATAATTAGGATGAGGGACGTATGGAATCTTCGATACCCAGCATCCACATTGATGGCGAAACAACTAGTAGCTCAGTGTTCCAACATTTGGAAGAAGGGACTGCAACACACATGTTATGACGAGGGGGAGCCAGGACGACAGGTCAGGGGGCAGAGCGATTGTTGAGTGCGAGAGGAACTGACCTGGAAGATAGGATCATGGCGAAGCTTGAATCCTGGATCCTCTGTAGCCAGTTACCAAGACCACGTGAAGTACCCTCAAAGGATCTACCAGATGATGTGAATACCATTACCTACCACCATCATTATAGAGACTAACAAGCTGATCTGCACCACAGCAGCGCTGATCAGTGAGATGCTTGGCTACAAGTGGAACAGCCACAAGGAGCAGTGCCCTCCATGTTGAAGGAGACTGGAGGCTAAGATCAAGGCAGCACGGAGGGAGGTTAGCCAACTATTGGAGCTGTAGAAAGGTGCAACAAAGAAGGTGCTTAAGAAGCACAGCAAGCTGTCCATGCCTGAGGCCTTGGAAACTGCCAAGCAACGACTCTCAGCCTTGGCCAGCCGCTTGAAGAGGTACACCAGAGAGACAGAAGGCAGGAGAATCAACCAGCTGTTCTCCACAGAACCAACCATGGTGTACTCTCAGTGGCAGGGGAACAATATGAGAACAGCACCCCCAAGGCTGGAGACGGACCAGTACTGGAAGAGCATATGAGAAGGATGCAACCCATAACAGCAATGCTCAGTGGCTGGTGGACCTGAGGGCAGACCACAGCTACTCCCTGAACAGGGTCCAGTAACCGTCACAGAGGCAGACATCCTGGTGGATGTGGGAAAAAGGTTATATTAGTGATACAAACAGTATTAGTACTTTACTTGTTATATAATTATAGACAGTGTTTTTAATCAGACAGAAATTCTGATTATTGAAAAGTGCACAAGTGAGACTCCTATAAATATAACATATAATGAAATGCTGCTCTTTGTTGTTTCAATTCACAGCTACTTATTCCCTGATGGTCGCAGCTACAATCCTGACCTCACTGGTTTGTGTGAGCCGACACCTCATGATCACATCAAAGTCACACAAGTGGGTTTGTGTGTGTGTGTGTGTGTGTGTGTGTGTGTGTGTGTGTGTGTGTGTGTGTGTGTGTGTGTGTGTGTGTGTGTGTGTTTGTATGTTACTGAAAAAAGTATATGTGGAGAAATACTGGTAACTAATTGTGACATTTCGGTGAGTAATGTGATTTTGTGTTTCACAGCATGCGATAAATTGCTGGAGTTTTGTGTGACCGTGTAAAACTGTGGTATCAAATTGAGTAATACAAATCAATCATTTTTTATACTGTTTTAAAACTGAGATTTTCGTATAGTGTGACAAAAACTTTAACAATTTTTTCATTTTGAATTAGTAAATAAGTTATTTTGACACCACTTCTTACTAGCGGTTTGTTTATTCATTGACATGTAGTACTGTAGTGTTCCCTGTACTTTCCTGAGAAAAGTATTCCAAACAAGATCAGCTCGGAAATACTGGGAACTTTCAAAGACAGGTGACAGTTGCCCAGCAAGCAGTCTACTTATTAATGATGTCTTTTTCCTGCACCAGTGAGAGTCTGACGAGGCCACTTTTAAAGAAGGAAATCCAGTTCTACATCACCACCCAATAAGATTATAATAATAATTCTCTTTTTCAAATTATTGACATCATCGCACAATTTCATGGAATTTGGTTGGTAGTTTCTGCCTCCATGGGGGCGGGGTGGCCCAGTAGGTAGCGTGCTCGCCCCTTGATGGTTCGAACCCACCCAACGGCTAACCTGAGCTACCCTTGAGCGCGGCACTGTTCCCCGGTGCCGCGCTCAAGGGTGCTTGAGCTGCTCCCCGGGCGCCCACTGCTTCGCTTCACTGAGTGAATGGGTTACATGCAGAGACTAATTTTCATACGGGATCAATAAAGTATACATTATTATTATTATTATTAATAATTAAAACCATCGCTGAAAACACAACTCCACCAAGGCTTGTGCTGTCAAAGCCATTTTCTTCTTGGTAGATTAAATGGTCACAGTGTGGTCACGCTGATCTAAGATTTAATAATAAACATTTTTTATATATTATCTCTAACAAATTGACACCAATGCAATTGTCATTTTAAAAAAATATCAACATAAAATAAAAATAGATGCAGCTTACTGGTGAGTTGTTATAGTGAGCTATTTTTAGAACAGGCCCGCGGGCCACTCATGCGGTCCTTGCGGGCGACCTGGTGCCCGCGGGCCCCATGTTGGTGACCCCTGAGTTGGACTAAGTTACCAGCGCCTTATTTTTGTTTAGTAATGGCGACACATCAGACCTGGCTTTTGAGAGGGAAGCCTTCAAACCAAACCGATAAAAATAGTCTGTTCCTGTGAAGTTGGTGCTGCAGCAGTATTCACTATGAGAAACGTTTGTTTTCTTCTTTTGAACATAAGGGACGAGACACTTATTCAGTTAGATCCCCAAATACCATTTGGGACCTATAAATGTGCATAATGTGAGCACTTTAAAGATAAAAGAGTAGCCACTGAGAGGGAGAACAGAGCCGAGATGGGAAGCGTGTGTCGTATGGATGGTGCATGTGTACATATTCCTCGTGACTTTAATGTGCCATCCGATGACTAACAGCAGCATTTTGTGCATTAACAGGAGCAGTATGAACTGTACTGTGAAATGGGCTCGACCTTTCAGCTTTGTAAGATCTGTGCTGAGAACGACAAAGACATCAAGATTGAACCATGCGGCCACCTCATGTGCACTTCCTGTCTTTCTGCCTGGCAGGTACGTAACAAACCTTATCACAGAAGTCCGTTTCAAAGGTATTGGATATTGGTGGTGTTACAATGTTCGGTCCAGTTGTGTATTATGACCTTTGTGATTAATATTGCGGTAATGAGCCTGCATAGAGGTTTGACCAGACTTCTGAAAAATGGAGTCAAAGCGGCTTTCTTAAGTGTTCAGTGCAGTAACAGAGAGCCTGTCTTCCTCCCTGCTTCCCTGTACCCATCAATCTGTCCATATTCAATTTCCACAGATCAGTGAAAGCTGAGACTACCGTATTTTCCCGACTACAGAGCGCACCTGAATATTAGTGAGGCTATGGCTTCCCCTTTTCATCATAACTCATTATAACCAGCATGCTTTAGGCTTTTCATATAAAAACCAAACACTGGCAGAGCTATAGATTGTGTCTTTAAACCTATAGTCTTCCCTGTATATAGACAGTATATTAAAGTTAGATTGAAAGTTATAAAGTTATTCATTATTTATAATTAATGATCCCGTAACATATTTCCTAAACGACTTACATTAAGCACAACCAACAGCAGCCTGTGGGGATTAGCATGGCAGTATGGCATTGTTCCCGGGCCTCAGTGAGAGCTGGACTCCACCAGGCCGGCCCGTGTTCATGACTTGTGACCTCCAGCTTGTACCAGGCAGGTCTGCAGCCAAGTAGGGAGCAGCTGGAGAGAAGAATTAGGACAGCAGGTACAGCAGGACTTAAGGTATAAACTAATGGTGTCAAATAAGACTTTAGGGTTACTTCTGGTCTTCGAAGCCAGTTTTGAAAAATAGGCAGCCCTCGCACTTCTAACAAGAACACGAGCAGCAAATACTGTCCTTTAGTCA
>VURO01044407.1:0-5000 GCA_015108175.1 Pelvicachromis taeniatus | reverse complement strand
GACATTTAGCAATATTTTTGGGTTAGACTGTCACCACCATACCTGTGTTGTTGTATGTTTGTGCAGGAATCAGATGGCCAAGGATGCCCTTTCTGTCGCTGTGAGATCAAAGGCACAGAGCCCATCATTGTGGATCCTTTTGACCCACGAAATGAGGGCACCAAGTGCTTCTTCCTGGACCACCACAGCTCCCCCTTGCTGGACCTGGATGATGAGGAAGACCGAGAAGACTGTCTTGTCATGAATGTACTGGCCAACATCAGGAAGGTAATCTACACATGGTCAAAAAGTATAAATACATGCAATGCATACAAAAATTCTGTAGGACATGGTTCTAAAAGATCTGAAACTTCATTCTCATGCTGCCACATCTCAGAGATAAGTAACAGGTCGCGAGGCGGGCTACACCCTGGACAGGTCACCAGTCTATTCCGAGTACTTAATATTCCTCCTGATGCTAATAGTCAGTTGTATATCCCTTTTGTTGGATAACAGCCTGCAGTCCTTTGTTCTAGTCCTTGTTTTCAACAAGTCTTATGTCCCCTAAGCAATTCTTTCTTGGGGAATCTCTCAAGCTACAACAGATCTGATGACCTAGCATCTTTAGAATTGCTTTGTTGAGGCCAGGCCATGCTCAAGTGGTGATGGGAACGCAACCCTGCTTTGTCAATTGCCAATAACAAGTGGCAATCATCAATCCACATATATACCACATCCAACAATGTAAAAAAAAATGTTTAAAAAATTGCTAAAACACGAGAAAGGTATTATTGAGTGGTTGACTGAGCCTTTATTTGTCACCTTTTCCTACAGTACATACAGTACACAAACATTACTACATAAACATACAGACACAGGATAACGGAGGCACCATCTCGAACCTCTTAAAGTCTTGTGTGTGTTGAAGGAGTTATAATATGTTAAGCAAGTTATTGACTGTTTCTTACATCACACACATTGGCCAAGGTGGTTACTAAAGGAAAAACATCCGTTATAAAGTTTCTTCTTTACTTGTTAATGCTCGAGCTATTTCCACACAAAGAGCAGAGCTAGTGTTAGGTTGTCAAATACATTAGACATCTCTGTCCAAACAGAAAAGGTTTTACCGCTGTGCACATGTGCAAACAGGTAGCTTAGTAGTTCCCTTAGTAAAGGCACCAAGCAGCTAGCCGCCCAGCTTGCCAAGCTCCAGCCATTGTTATTGAGACTCATACACACTTATGAAAATGCCTACCCCATACAGATTTCATCAAGCTGTGTTTTCTGTTTCCAGAGAGATTAGCCAACTGCGGCCACAAGATGGCAGTTATTTTAAGGTTTACTTAACCTTTATTTATACAGGTGTTCCTCATCTACAAGAGAAATCTGTTTCAGACATATTAAAACAGTAAAAGAAACAATAAAATATTGATTTTCTCCCCGTGTATTGGATTTCCTCTGTCTGACTGAAACTTGGACTCGACCTGATGAGTTGAGCGTTTTTTCTGCACTACTGTCGGCTGGCTGTGCTTGTTTTAGTGCTTTGAGATGTTCTGATCATGACGGGGGGTTAACTGTTACTTTAAGCAGCTATCCTCATCGACATGCTACACCAGCTTTGAACTGCTGTGTGCAGTAGTTTGCCAGCCTCCTACATATGATAAGGATTTTTTATCGGAGTCTTTGGACTTTCTCGCTGACTGTGCATCACAGTATGACCAAATCCTGCTGCTTGGTGATTTTAATATTCAGGTCTATACATTCATGGCTTTCTTCTTGCCACTCTTCCATAAAGGCCAACTTTGTGCAGTCACCACTAATAGTTGTCCTGTGGACAGATTCCCCACCTGAGCTGTAGACCTCTGCAGCTCGTCCAGAGTCACCATGGGCCTCTGGGCTGATCTCTGATCAGCTCTCCTTTTCTTTGGAGGAAAAGCAACACATCGTCTGCATACAGACTGATTTTCTGTTCTACATTCTTGCATTTTTTGCCCTTAATTACTGTAGCCTGACTAATTGCTGCTGCTAGTGGTTCGATAAAAATTGCAAACGGTGAAGGGGAGAGTGGGCATCCCTGCCTGGTGCTCCTCAGGAGACAGAAGCTGGAAGATGTTTGGTTATTTGTTCTGACACAAGCTGTGATATCCAGGAGGGTTAAAAAGGTGGTAGCAACAAGCCTTCTGTTTGTGGTTAAAGAGAAACCTGATCGATTTCAGCAAAAGCCTCAGCCTCAGATTCTTTAACAGGTGGTCCATATGTGTCATAAAGGAAAGATTATCATCAATCACAGTCCAATCACAATGAGTATGAGGCCACAGTTTCGATAGAAAGGCATTAAAAAAGAAGAAGGAAAGAAGTAAAAGACTTTCGGACTGCCTTGAAGTGATTCTATCAAAGTGAGTTTATCATTATGTTAGCCATGATAATCACTCCTGGAGCAGTGGTGAGAGCATGAATAAGCATAATCTCAGGTAATCAAAACAGGTAATTTAATGAAGGTTTTACCACATTTTAAACTGGTGTCGATTTGCTTCCATCCCCTTTCAAGCAGTCTCTGAACAGGATAGAACTGGTAATAAATGACTAAGATTTCTTTTAAGTGTATTTGCTTTTTCCCTTAGCAATGTGGCGAGCATCAGAAATCGCCAATGGTGTCACCCAGTTCCTCACCTGTCAGCCAACACAGAAAAGCCCATGGGGGACACTCCAGCCACTGTGTCCAGCACCTCAGCCTCCCACCTGTCCCACCACGACGTGACCTTATCAGCAAAGGTGCCATCCGCTCCCCATCCGTCAGTCCCACATGCTCCCCGAAGGTCAGTCGCAGTGCAGCACACTGCCACCATGTAACACCTCATACGTTCACCTGCACACAAGTGTTTTTATTTACACACAGTTTATGCACTTTTTCATATTGCAACAGGACCCCAGCTCTGTCTGGGCTCTTTTCTCATTTAGTCAGCTCAGTCTCTTCTGCCCACACCGGTCCCAGATTGCATTATTAGACACCTACTTGTGCAGCATAATAGATGGGTGTGGGGGAGGGGGGGGTGATGTGGGAGGAACTTATAATTAGCAGGGCAGCATGGGGGTTTGCACTGTTACCTCACACCTTTCTGTTTGCATGTTTTCCCCGTGTTTGCAGACAATAACAACAACATGCAAACATGTTGTTGTTATTGTCCAGGTGCTATGGCCACAATCCAAGAGGTTAGTGGGGTTAGGTTAATTGGTGATTCTAAATTAGATTAGATAAAACTTTATTTTTGTTGTGAATGTAAGTGTGAATAGTTATGTGTCTCTGTGTTGGCTCTGCGCCCTGGTCAGAGTAGACCCCTGCTGTTGCCCTGTGGTAGCTGCGAGTGCCTTCAGTCTCCCCACGAACACAATGTTGCTCCCGTCAGCCACCACGTGGACAAGTTCTTGTTCACGGATGATTTAGTCAACGTTCAGTGGCAACATCACTCAGCGTCATCGTCATTGTGAGAACTAACCAAACAAATCAATAAGAATCAGCAACGTGTTTACAATAACACTCTTATCACAGTAAACCTAAACAAAACAAATGTATAGAAACATAAATGCCTATTACTGGCGCTTTCATCGAAGCTCAAATTAACAGAGGCACCCTGAATGCACCTCATTGCCTGCTGTAGCCAAACGGGAGAAACGGGCTACTCCTCTCAATGGTGAGTCAACAAATTGGGTCTAATTTAACCCAATACCTTACTGAGTTCGTTAAAGGTGAGTTCAGCCTGAAGGCAGCAGCACGGTGTGGCAGAACCCGCGGTGCACCATGCGTCCCTGCGCTTGTGTCACCACAAACTAAGGTGCAGCATTACTGCAAGTACTACAGCAACTTACAAAACAAAGACCCGCGATTAAAGGACACGTATAAATATTTCTAACAAACACAAGGATGAACATTGAAATACTTCACTGTCTGTTATATGGATGGACAAATAGATTCATATAAAATACAAATCAAGAAAGACAAAAAAATGTAAATCCACGTATCAAGTTAGTTGTCTCACTTTATTGAACAACTTTATTTTTCTCCCTCTTTAGTCTTCACCAGGCATATCTAGGAAGCAAGACAAGCCTCTGCCAGCCCCACCACCTCCACAGAGGGACCCAGCACCTCCTCCTCCTCCTGAGCGTCCTGCTCCTGTCCCCCCTGAATCACACCAGTCTTCGCTCCCCGGTTCCTTGTACATGTCCTCTTCTTCTACAGCCGTGGTGTCAGAATCCCAAACTTCCTCTGAGACTTGGTGCTCCAAAGACAGCCATTTAACAGATGCACACCAGACTGCAGGGGAACACCAACTCCAGCTGGGACCCACGGTGCCTTGTCACTTAAACAGAAGACCACTTAGTTGTCCAGCGACGGAATTCGCAAGGTTACACCAAAGATTGGATGGGGCAGGAAATTCAGAGTGTTCCAAGGTAAAGATGACATATCCTTTAAATATTTAAAATGATAAGCCAGTATTGGTGCATCAATCAACATGGACTGTATTACAAATCCTCACTCTGACTTTGTTCAGACTGTTCATGCTGCCCCTTAAGGTTTGATGTGTCCATAACTGTGGGATGGGTTTGCCATGGTTCTTTGACTCAATGTTTTGTGTTAGTGGACTTATGAAGCTTATTTATTGTCACTGTTGGATTCTTAAAGACTGATTTATTTTTCTTAGTTTCATCCGGGTCAGGGACGAGTCCTTGCTCCAAGTGGAGGAGTTTAAGTATCTCGGGGTCTTGTTCACGAGTGATGGGAGAAGGGAGCGGGAGATCGACAGACGGATCGGTGCTGCGGCTGCAGTAATGCGGACGCTGCATCGGTCTGTTGTGGTGAAGAGAGAGCTGAGTGTAAAAGCCAAGCTCTCAATTTACCGGTCGATCTACATCCCTACCCTCACCTATGGTCACGAGCTGTGGGTAGTGACCGAAAGAACGAGATTGCCGATACAAGCGGCGGAAATGGGCTTCCTCCGAAGGGTGGCTGGACTCTCCCTTAGGGA
>VURO01044402.1:0-32459 GCA_015108175.1 Pelvicachromis taeniatus | reverse complement strand
GGGAGGGGGGTAATATACTTTATAAACTAATATTTATATATTTTAGCTAATAAGTCAAAAATGACTTATTAGCTAAAATATATTTTGCTAATAAGTCAAAAATGGGTCAGCACGGTGGTTAGCACTGTTGCCTCACAGCAAGAAGGTCCTGAGTTCAATTCCACTATCAGGCCGGGGTCTTTCTGTGTGGAGTTTGTATGTTCTCCCCGTGTTTGCGTGGGTTCTCCCCGGGTACTCCGGCTTCCCCCCACAGTCCAAAGTCCATAGATTAATTGTCCATAGGTTAATTGGAAAATCGCCCATAGGGTGTGAATGCGGGAGTGACTGTGAGTGTGACTGGTTGTCTGTCTATGTGTGTTAACCCTGCGACAGACTGGCAACCTGTCCAGGGTGTACCCCGCCTCTCGCCCCAAGACAGCTGGGATAGGCTTCAGCGCCCCTCGCGACCCTGAAAAGGATAAGCGGCTGCGAATGGATGGATGAAGTCAAAAATGTGTTAAAATTGGTTTAACCAAGTCTAGACCATCAAATAGTAGGAAAATTCAAATATATATATATATTTTTAATGAATTTTTAATTTGTATCAAATTTGATACATCTGGCATTTGTTTTGCAATGTATTGCTTAAAAATGTATTGTTCAATTTATTTATGGAGGGAAATAAAAATCACCCTGGTGATGAAACGGCGGTTTGCACATCTGTCTGGCAAGCGAAGGGTCTCTGATTCAATTCCAGTCAGAGGCGCAAACCCTTCCTGGGGTTGCATCAGGGAGGGTGTGTATCAAACATGTGAAGCTGGAAGTAGCAAAAGTAAAATAAGCACACGAATGTACCTCCAAATTACGTGTAGCTGAGTAAATCTACAGTACACTGCTGCTTTACACCAGTGGTTGTGAAACTTCTCTGGCAAAGGAAAAAAACAACATGCTCTCCATATTTCAGTTTTTAACACTCATTACAATAAAAAACAGAGGATCCAAGTTAATCTAGTTGTTAACTAGAAAAGAACAACTATCACATTGCAGTTGTTAATTTGTTACTAGATCTGTCAAACCGGAGATCATTGGTGCGTTACACAAATGTGTAAACACTTGGAGCGACCGTAACATTTAGTAAAATGCTTCTGCGCTAAAGTTCAGGGGACAGACTTAAAGCTAAAGCTCTGTGATCCTCAAGTATCCCTTGGTTATGCTGAAGCAGGCTCAAACTGCTGGGGGACTTCCCACAGGTGCTCATATGCCACTGCTGCATGCCTTTACATTGTATCATTGGGATGGAGAATTTTTTCCTTTTAAAAGGGAGTTTTCCCTTCCCAGTGTCACGCAGTGCTTGCTCATAGAGAATCTTATGATTGTTGGGATTTTTGGGTCTTTACGTTACAGTAAAAAGAACCTTGAGGCCTTGATACGGTGCCAAATGAATGAACTTGAATCAAACTGAATGAAAAGATTCAGATGGATCTAATTGCTTATTAAATGTATTTTTTGTAAAAATAACTTAGCTTCCATTTGGCAAACCATTAAGACCATTTTCTTCTACTATATTAAACACAATTGACATTTCTCCTTAATTCTATTGAAACAACATTCCTGTTAGGTTCTAATGTAATCCACTGGAATGTATCTGTGGTTTTTGGTCTCCATGGTGTGGAGAAAAACACTTTATATGATGTCATGCAAAAGTCTCCTGACTACTACCACAAACATATGGCCAGAAATTCCAGACAAGAAGGAAATGTTGAGACTATGACTACATATAGCATTTGGCCACAATTAAAAAGAGAGAGAAAAAAAAAAATTTCTGCTTGTTGGGACAGGATGTTTAGGTAGACCATGCAAGAATGTTCCAGTTGTCCTTGTAATTCACTGCTACTTAAGCCTGTTTTTTTTAAAAAGAGGTCCTCAGTTTGGAACATCCTTAGAAATTTTCCATCAACTGAATCTGCGGTTCGGGAGGTCAGGAGGTCAGGACCGTAGCCTCTGTGTTGGCGTTCAAACAAAAACTGTGGCACATGTGTAGACTGGTTGCAAGAGGGGTGCACCGACACCGAATGCATTCAGTAGAAAATGTGTTTCTGAAACTGTGGGAAAGTACCGGAACGCCATAAAAAGGATCGGATTCTGAGAGAAAAGCAGGACGTTGTTTGGTCAGAACATGAGGCGGTTTTGCCACCCTTTGGCAAATTCAAGAACTACAGGCAAATATGTGCTGCGCAGAACATGAATGAGATGCACATCGATTTTATTTTGCAGGTTGCATTTGAGAATTGAAAGGAATGGGGAGCCATTTAAGCAAGACCCATAACCTGAAAAAAATAAATAGATAGAAAATGAGTCACGCTTTATTATAGCGTTATTATATAACCAAAAGCACAGAGGCATTAAGAGACTTACTGAAAACATCCAGTCTTCAAAGGAAGAGACTCTGGTGAAGACAGTGGGTTTGGACACTTGGTTGCACATACCAGATGGGCCGTAACTGACAACACCGTGAACTCTCCAGGCGCCATCAGTAAAGCAGTTCAGAGGACCTCCAGAGTCGCCCTGGGATAGATAGCAATAAGAACATAGCATGCAATGAATGTCTTAACACAGTGTTTTTATAAACAAAATGATAGTAATAAGATCACTGAAAGTACAGTTTTGACCATTTGAAACATATGGTGTTAAAATTTTCTCAGTCTTTGCTCTTGTTTTAGAAAAAAATAAGTTGCTGCATGATGAAAACAAAGCGAAACCTAACAAAGTGAAACCTCATCTACCTGGCAGCCTGCTATGATCCCATCCCCTCCAGCACACACCATGGTTTCCAGAGCAATGCTTCCCCACCACTCAGGCTGGGAGCAGACTGAGTGCTCCACCACATTGATGGGAGCCACCTGTAGGATGGCAGGGCTACTTCCATCTGATTCAATGGAGAAAGAATGCAGGAGCCTTTTTATAACATGCACATATAGAGTGTGTGCGTACATTTAGCACCCATGTGTACTCACTGTCTACTAATCCCCAGCCGGTGATGTAACAGGTGAAGCCATGAGGCAGTGTCTGGTCTGGGTAGGGGAGCTCAGCTATAGCCACGTAACCATTGTTATAGATGGGACCAGCGAGTCTCAAGAGAGCAATATCATTTCTAAGAAAACATAACCACAGATAGAGTTGTATAATTTTGTAGCAGCTGAGATTAACACTTCTAAGACTGTCGTGAAAAGAGAGTACATAGATATAAATGTACTGCCACTGCCAAATGACATGTTGCCACTTACCCATAACGAAGATCACCGTTCCAGCCAGGATGGACTGTAATTTTTTCCACATGGATGAACTGCTCACTGCCTTCTAACTTATACAGGTTATACTCACCCACTACTACAAGGTACTGACTAGCATCTGGGCTGACAAGGACATAGAAAAATAAGCACAGTGCTTGTTTACACCCTTTTGTTTAGCCCAGGACACACCAAGATAGACTTTTATATATTACAAAATGCACAAAAGACTGGTGCCATTAAGTATAATCATGGTCTGAGTCTAAACCTGAGGATGCAGTGAGCTGCAGTCATGATGTGGAAGCTATCAACAACAGATCCTCCACACATGTGGTAGAATGAGCCATCATAGAATTGATCATATTGCAGAGAAACCTGTGAAATGTTACAGAAATATGAAAATATGGTGGAGACTGAGGTTTGTTTTTTTTTAAATCTAGTAGTTCGGTATGCCTTTACCGAACTACAATAATACAAAACCTATTTGCATCAAAGGAAAGGGGGAAAAAAGCGTTCAGAGGATTTACCTGCCACTTCCAGGTGTTCGGTTGAGCATTACTGCCACCTATCACCCTCTCATTGTCAACTTTGTAGTTGAGAGGTTCTTTGGCACAAATCAGCCCTTCAGCACACACATGGACAGAGGTGGTAATATTGTTTTAACGTTCACAAAAATATAGGCAAAGAAAATTATTTAAGTCAGGTGGGCTTACCAATACAGGGCAGAAGAAGCACAAGCCACATCATGTTGGAGCACAGATGACAAGCTGCAGTTTGCTTTTATACCCATTTGAGATTGGGAGACCGGGCAGATGTTAAGTTACCAGCCAGTATCAATAGTCCATGTGGATCAATTCACATCAAATGTACTGCTATGCGAAGCTGAAAGTTTGAAAAGTGTCAGACTTTGTGTTGTAATCGACCACTGTGTGAAACTCTAAAAAAAATCCAGACTTATGTATATTTGCATTTTATTTGACTCGGGGAACTTTAAGGACAAGGAAACTTTTTCTGTTTATTTATTTATTTATTTTATCTTGGTGAGAAAAGAACAGGTGCTGTTTAGTGATGGCAGAGTCAACCAAACCATCTGTGAAAGGTGTGCATTCAAGACAAATGTTGCACCAGATAAAAGTTTGAAATGATCGACAGCCAAGGCAAAGAAGAAAATGTTCCAGTGCCTTCTGTCTGTACAAAACATTACTCAACACAAAAAATGGACAAAAGCAGGGTATTCAATGAAAAGTTTAATTATAATTCAATAAAAATACAGATATGTATTCATTATAATCAAAAATGCACAGTTTAAGTAACCTATAAAAAAGTGTATACATGAGTTCTTTTTCTTCCGCTTATCCTTTTCGGGGTCACAGTGGAATTGGAGCCTATCCCACCTGTTATGGAGCAAAAGGCAGGGTACACCCTGAACGGATCAGTCTATCACAGAGATACAGACGTCTATTAACAGTCACATTCTATGGACTATCTAACTCAAGCCATGTATTTGGACTATAAAGCCAGAGTGCCCCAAAAACATGCAAATTCTACAGACAAACGGCTTGGTTTTACATCAGAGGACCTTCTTGCTGTGAGGTAACAATGTTAATGCAATGTTGCCCGTTTTTTTTTTTAAAGATAGAATAAATATATAAATGGCTTCTTCATCTTTAAAAGAAATGTACCATGCAAAATTAACTGCATTGTTCACAAGGTTGACTGTAAAAAAAATTTTTTGTTTGTTTTAGATTTAAATTAAAATAAACTATATATATATATATATTCGTTTTCATAAATGTTGTCACCTTGAAAGATATTTATGTAAACTGAAAAGAAATTATATTTCTAAAAGTAAATAATAATTAATTAATTAATCAATAATAATTTAGTAATTAACTAAAATTCTGTGGTACATCTAAATAAGAACAACTACAGTATGAACATCTGACTTTAATAAATATTCTTTTCCCACAGACTTTCGCAGTATGGCAGAAAAAAAACTGTCAGATCTATGTAATTTTTATTTCTTTATTTATTCAGTCATTTATTGTTTTTTTATTGTGTAAAATATCTAAATACTTAACAGGAACTGGCATTTTTTTTTATGAATGAGCTTGGCGTTACTCTTTGCTAAGCAACCGCGTAGAACATCATGTGAAGGACGGCTAATCGAACTCAGCTTTCTTGCTGCGGATATGAAACTCGGGAAGAAGAAACTCGATTTTTCTGGCATCATTATTTATTAGCTTTGTCTAGCCCTTCAGCGGCTGCTGTCAACGTATCTCAACTGCTGGGTAGCTAGCTAGCTCGTATGAGGAGTGTATGTCCCAGTAATGACTCCTGAAATAAGTCTGCTTTAGTGACATTTAGTCAGAACTAGTAAAACGTAACTGCTGAAGGCAATGGGGCTACCGCAGAGCTCGTTTCTGTCGGACGGAGGAGCTAATTGTGGATATCACGTCCACGGGGTACGTTAGAAAGTAGTGCAAGGTTACACCTCACGCGGGTTGTTAGTCCCTATAGCTCACATTTCATACATTTTTCGCTTAGGGACTTGTTAACTATGCTACGAGCCATAATTGCGGCTGTATTGATCTACGCAGTGCCTGGCCACAACCGACAGGTTATCCTGTAATTGTAGTTACTCGTGAGCTCAACTTGAATGGTGTCCGCCCATGATGATGATGATGATGAGGTGGCATTTTGCACACTTCCAACTCGCGTGCCTTTGTTGGGAAGTTCAATAGTTTAGCAGTGACTACAAAAACTTGCTTTAGTCATTTTAAAGATGCATATAACATATTAACCGAGCGAGAAAACGGATACCTCGTTTCATTGAAGAGTCCCAAATTTTGAACACTGCAATATCTTAAGTTGACACACGGGGGCGATAATAACAGTGAGCTGTTTGTCAGTCAAACCAAATGTCAAGTTTTGTGTTTTAATTGTGTTTTAAATTATTATTATTTAAGTAATTTTCTTTTCAGGTTCAAGAGGACTCGCCTGCTCTGAAGGCTGGTCTGGAGCCTTTCTTTGACTTCATTCTCTCTATAGGAAACGCCCGACTTGTGAGTAGACTCCTGTGACACTACACTCATGGTTAAAATATCACGAAATGAGTAACTAGGTTTCAATGATTGACTTCTTCTATCTTTATGGCATTTCAGGTATGAATTGTAATTGTAAATGATGAGTTGAGGACAAAATGAAAATGTCAAAAAAGCACCACAACATAGCTGTGAATGTGGCACATATATTAAATGGTATTTTAAAGTATGCTAAAAGCGGAAACATTTTTAAATTGAACTTATTTTAAAAGATGCTATGAAGCAGAATAACATATTTATAGATCTCAATTGACTGCATAGCACAAAAGCAAGTTGTAGTATGTTCTGGAACCATTTCCCTGGGCCTTCAAGACCCATTTTTTCTTTATATAAAGCCAAGTATTTGGCAGGTAGGACTCAGCACGCAAACACCCATTTCCATAATTTTGACGTACTGCCTTTATGAGATAACACAAAGCTCTGTGTTGTTGTGTTTTATTAATGTGTTATTAATTCATAACCTCAGTAGGAAGAGTGGCTGTAATTACATTTCATGTTCTTTTCCTTGAAAGAAAACGCATCTGCACAGTCGCAGCTGGAGTACCCCATATTCCTTTTGTTTCTCCAGAATAAAGAAAACGACCTGCTGAAGGATCTTCTGAAGGCCAATGTGGAAAAAGCAGTCAAACTTGAAGTGTATAACTCCAAAACCCAGCGGGTGAGAGAACTGGAGGTGACACCCAGTAACATGTGGGGCGGTCAGGGTTTGCTGGGGGCTAGTGTCCGCTTCTGCAGCTTTGAAGGAGCCAATGAGAACGTGTGGCATGTCTTGGTAAGTCAAATCTACCCATCTTCGCTCAGGTTACACCCTTTGCTGGCTACTCTAGGTTAAAGGCCTTTGCACACCGAACGTATGCGGAAAAATTGCTTAAAATTCTGAATTTGGGGATCCAAACTTGTCGTATAACACATATAAACAACAAAAGTCTTGCTTTGTGTGAAAAAATTAAGTTGAAAGAAATAAATGATGAGCTGGTTGTGATGGTTCTATACAAGAAAAAGAAGAAACTGAGATTCTGGGTTCATCCAATTCTCAGGAGAGGCAAAGGGCGAATTTCATGGTTTGATCCAGGAGTGGAAGCTGTATCTCAACTGCTTTCTCTTTTTGGCAAAATTGCAACCACATCTGAGGATGTAGAGAAATAATATTGGAGAGCTGTTTTACCCGGAGCAGTGTCTAGCTGTCTGTCTGAGGTAAAATAGTATTATTTTTATTATTTCCATAACATTGCACATCAGTACTGTGCATACTTTGAACTACGGGCACACGTGTTGCCAAATGCAGTGGTCTGTCTGTTTCTGAAAAATAAATATAAAAAATAAATGTCGCAAATTTGATTTGAACAGTCACATTAACAATTAGTGAGTCTGAAAAATCTTTTTAAAGCATGAAATATTTGCATTCTGTGTTCAAAGGCCTTAAAATTGCAAATGTTAATCATTTTTGGAGGTTTTGGAATTTATTTTTTACATTTTTTTAGGATGTGGAACCAAATTCTCCCGCCGCTCTCGCTGGCCTCAGAGCATACAATGACTTCATAGTTGGAGCTGACCAGGTGTTACAAGATGTAAGCTTTCTTGTCTTTTACCTTTTATTCCAATTAAGAAATAATTGTTTTAACTAGCAGTCGTTATTAAAAGAAATAACGAAACCCTTTTTTTGTGTGAAACGTCTGCAGTCCGAGGATTTCTTTTCTTTGATTGAAGCCAACGAGGGGAAACCTTTGAAGCTTTTGGTGTACAACACTAAGACGGATCAGTGCCGAGAAGTAGTGGTGACTCCCAACGGAGCGTGGGGAGGAGAGGGAAGGTTGGCATTCATTTTGGGGTTTTTTAAGTTTTTGTTTCAAATTTTTATTTAAATTAAAGCACTTAGTAAAAGCTAAATATGACACCCGTGTCTTTTTGTGCTGTTTTTTTTAGCTTAGGCTGTGGGATCGGTTATGGATACTTGCACAGGATTCCAACTCGTCCAGTTCTGCTTAACACCCAGAATAAAAATGTTCTTCAACCAGTGCTCACTGGCAGCAGTGAAGAGGTAGTTGCAACTTAACACACTGATAGTTGTATCTTATTCTTGCTTATTTTTTAAGCTGTGCAGGATGTAAGGGCATTTATTGGTAGCAGTGGATTATGTTAAGAAGTACAAAAAGAATAATAATTTCTTCATCTTCTACAGTAGCTCAGTTTTTTTTCAGTCGAGGGTGACGACCTAGTAGTCTCTTACATTTTTAGAAGGGCCAAGGTGAGGCAAGGTGTACAGTGGAACCCCAGGTTACAAGCAGCTCTGTATACAAGTATTTTGATTTACGAGCCGCGATCAGAGCAAAATTTCTCCCCGGTGTACGAGGCCTGCCTATTTTATGAGCAGAGCTCCGATACGTCACCGCTGTAATAATGTGAATTATTGTTTATAAGTACATTTGTTCCACAGTGGATTGTATTGCTGCACGGATGTTTTAGAGTATGACACGAGTAAGTTGGTGTTGGGTCGGAACGTTAGGCTGTGTGCTGTTGATGTACATGGCAGAGAGTTAACCTGAGTCACCTGACATATTAGTAAACCTTACTACCCCGTTGGGTAGGAAATAAAATATTCTGGAGTCTGTCGTGAATGAGACCAGAATATAACAACCGCTAGTTTCGCTTCGCCTTTCTTACCCAGAAACTTCTACCCAGAACCGTTTCAAGGCTTATCCCTTTATGATGACACCCACTTGGCTCACGTCCGTTCGTACGAACAGTTAAGAAAGTGCAATGTTAGTTTTGTTTGAAGTTTAAGAAAGTGTTGTTTTAGTTTTACTGTACGTGTACCGTACGTATCGTGCCTCCTCCCTCCTTCCTCAGCCGTTCTCTCCGTTAACTGCAATGGTCTTCCGCCAAGGTAAGGTTATATTTGCTTAAGTTGGTTTATCTTTTATTTAACTATATTTACTAATACAGTATTTTGATGTTTGTTTCTTATTTAAAAACATGTTTTTTCCCATTATTTATGATATTTTGGGGACTTTTTGGGAGGGCTGGAACGGATTAATCTTGTTTCCATTTTCTTAAATGGGAAAAATCCGATCGGGTTACTTGCAAATCGGGTTCTGAGCTTGGTTGTGGAGCGGATTAAACTCGTAACCTGGGGTTCCACTGTATTGAGTTTGTTGCAGTCTGCAACCTCACCACTAAATGCCACTGTAGCCCAAAAACTGCTCCTTTAACTGTAACTTGTTAGAGGTATTTGTGACCTCCAGTTTTCTCTCCTTAGGTGCCTTCTACAGATGAATGTAGCCCATCTATCGAAGCAGCTCTGAATCAAAGTGAGAAAACCATGCAAGATCAGTCTGTAATCTCATCCACTCAGCAGCCACCAGACCAAGGTAACAAGATCACTTCAGGACATTTTCATCCATTTGACACATTATGCATTTTCACACAGAAAGGCATTTGCTTTGCTTTGTACTTATTTCAGATACTTCCACTATACCCGATGCAACAACTTCAGATTTATCAGCCACGGTTTCCACTAACGAGGAAGGCCATAGCTCCATGTTTGTTAATTATGGAGATGACTCAGGTGATCAGTGTAGCTTGGGTAAGTACTTTACACGTGATTAAATTGTGTGGCTGAATATAGCAATTACGTGTTCATGATGGCATCCCGCTTGAGAAGAAAAATAAGCACGATTAAAACCAGCTATTGTTGACACGCCTCGCAGTTAAGGAGTCATTTAATGCAGTGGTTTTGCATTAGTCTGTTTTACTGCCGATTAAAACTACTCCAGCCAAACGTGTTAAGTGTCTTTTCACAGATATAAGTTTTACAACAGGTAAAGTAGGATTCACTGTACTGGTACTAAGAAGCCCAAAGTGTGCCAAGAAAATATCCACCACCATCACAACGCCACTACCAGCAGCGTGAACCATTGATCCAAGGCAAAATGGATCCATGCTTTCATGTTGTTTGCTTTAGATTCTGACACTAGCCGAATGTCGCAACAGAAATCGAGGCTCATCAGACCAGGCAATATTTTTCCAAACTTCTATTATACAGTTTTGGTGAGCCTGTGTGAATTGTTGCTTTAGTTTCCCGTTCTTAGCTGACAAGACTGGCCTTTAGCTGCTGTAGCTCATCTGCTTCAAGGTTTGACACGTTGTACATTCACAGATGCTCTTCTGCATACGTTGGTTGTCACAAGTGGTTATTTGAGTTGCCGTTGCCTTCCTCTCACCCTGAAGCACTTTAACTATTCTCCTCTGACCCTTGGGCATCAACAAGGCATTTTCAGCCAGAGAAGTGGTGCTCACTGGGTATTTTCTCTTTTATGGAGAGTTATTTAAGTCACCTTTCTTCCTCTTTCTGATGCAGAGCTTGAACTTGAGCATCTTGACCATGTCTACAGGAATAAGTTCCTGCCATGTGATATCAGTTAGCAAGAACTCAGTTGGCATTTTACACAGTCGGTGCAGGTCAGTCCTTTCCATCAGTGGTCACGGCCTGAAATGCAGCAATCTGAGCTTTGGTTATGTAATCTATTGAAATACAAAAGTCAAAAAAGGATACTCAGGAGATTGAGCATACAGCTCTTGCAGTCTGTAAGGTCTCTATCTCCTTACAGACCAAGAAAGTTTCACCATACATAACCTCATCACTATTGTATATCTTTTTTTTAGATAATTCATCTTTTGACCAAAGACCTTCATCTCCAGAGAAGAGAGGAGAACCAGACATCCAGGAACCTGACCTGAAGTTTGATATAGACCTGACTACCAGCAATTCTCCCATCAGAGAGACTGCTGAAGACATGGCTGAAGACATGGCTGGCCTCAAAATTGCCACCGAAAACCCGAGTATCACAACTATCCCCAAGGTACCAGATGCTAACTCTGAGCCCTTAAGCTCAGTTGAGGTTGTGTGCGAAGAGATGTTGGAGCCTGCTGGGCCAGGCAGTTAGCTGACTTTCATAAAAGAAGATTTAAGAGCACACCATGTTATCGAAAAGCTACCGTTAACGATTGTAAGCTGTTATCACTGGGGCTGTTTTCCTTTGTTTTTGTAAAAGAATTTTATTTGTATACCTGTGTCACTGCTGCATGCTAAATTGCACAATTATGTTGACTTGAAATTCTAGGAATGCACACAGTTAATACAACATGAATGTACTCTGTAGTTTAGGCGTACTGTATGTTTCAACATCAAACAAAATGAAGCCTTAGTTAAGCTGTCATGCTGCTTAAAACCATCCTGGTGTGCACATTAAAAGTAAAAAAAAAAATATTTACCCTTACCTTGTTGCTCTTACAATAATCCCTATAAAACAGTACAAACACTGTAGATTAATGATGTTTGACTTAAACGTCACACCTGGACTGTTTTTCCTTTTTTAAAGAGGTTTTTAATTAAAGTTTGTTTTTATTTGCTCGTGGGTACTCATGCAGAAGGATTTAATCTCAGGCGTTTACTATTTAAGCCTTTTTGCCTTTAATCTTGGTCAAAATGTTCTGTCTAATGTGAATGAGTGTGACGCAGCTCTCTGATTGTTTTCTGTTTCTTCTCTTTTAATCGATTTTGGTTTGATCATGTCTCTGGTTGGTACGGAAGAATTGAAAATATATACAGATATTTATAAAAAAATATATACTCAAGATGAACCTCCATGAGTCCAGTTTGGTTTCTTTTCTTTCTTTTTTGGGGGGCGGAGAGGTGCATGCTTTTGTTAGAGTCAAAATGTCATCGTATTGCCAGCTCACACATATTTCCTGTGTCTAATATGAGTCATGTCCAGAAAGCGGAGTTCTTATTTCGCGGCAGCAGATGTCAGCAAACACCTCACGATAGAGCTCCACTGAGCTAGCGTCAGTTTATCTCCCCTCCTAAAATTCTGCCAGATTAGATCTCTCATCTTTAGAATTATGCAGGAATTATTTAGATTTGTTGTTTGATCCGGCTGCTTTCCTCTTAACACTCGTGCATTCATTCAATTTGTATAATCCAGTCTTGCCATGAATAAATACCTGGCCTATCTAGCTGGAAAATAAATAGTTTGAGGTGTCAGATAATAAACAATAGAAATGTACTGATGTAAACTTGAATGGTTATGTAGTCCATTATTTACATTTTTTAAAACTGATCCCATATCCAACAATCAGAAAACAAAGCACAATTTATTTTCATCACTTTTTATTTCCAGGTCAGGACAACCAAATATTCTTTGGGAGTATGCCAAAAGAAAACATTTAAATAAATAACAATTGGGGGGGAAGCTACAGTAGCAGATGGGGAATATGCCTCAATTATTTACCAGGGCACTCGAATCCTCGGCTGAAGAGGGGGATGGGCATGAGGGGAAAGAAAAGATGGTGCGTGGGGGGAAGAAAGACGAGAAGGAGATGGATTTGTCTTTTTTTCCTCCACAGAATCACTGTTGGAACGGCGTTCCTGAGGAAGCTTTCCTCTGGCACACCTGTGAATCTGTTGTATTTCTTTAAGTAGGAATTAACTTTGTGGTTTTGGATCCAGCTGCTGGTGGAGATTTGATAGCAGCAATGGGGAAATTTCACCGAAATGTCAGGCTTGTTAAATCAGCACATTTTAAGTGCAGGGTTGGATGGTGTTTGTGGGTGTCTATTGTAAGTCTCACTCGGGGTGGGGGTGTGCGCTATCTCTTCTTTTCTATGTGAGGTTAGGTGAAACAGCCCAAGGCAAAAGCCAGCTGCTGCATGCCAGGAGGAACCAAGAGGTAAAGTGTAAGGAGGTGCCACCTCTGGAGGAACATGCCTTGCCTTCCTTTTTTCCTTTTTTTTTTTTTTCCCTGAGACAGTTTCAAAGGACGCTGTGACGCAGCTGAACCCACACGTCAGCTTAACTTTATCTCAACCCCTGAGAGGCTCGGCTCACAGGCACCAGCATAGTGCCCGTTGCCTCAGCCTATCGTTGCAGCGTGACAAATTGTGAAACATAATAACTACAGAGGAGGATGGATGGAAAGAATGGATGAAAAAGGTATAAATAAAGAGGGAAGAGCGTGAACATACAAATTGGTGCAAGCACGTTAGTCACACGTCTCCACATAACGCTGTTACTGTTGCTCTGTTAATGTGCAGCGCTGTCACGTGAAGCAGGTTAGATTTGCATGTGTTGAATGTTCAAGGGAAATCAAATCAAAACGTAGCAACATGATGACTTCGTCAACATAACGGTTGCTTTTCTGTTCACGTGTGGTCACAAATCCCCACCACCAACACGCTCGTCGACTTCTATTTTCTGCTTTTATCACCTTCCCACCCAAATCACAGATATTTTGTCGGGATGGAGACTTTATTTGGAAGTGCTGCGAGATGCATTTTGTGGTGGAATTTTCTGCAACACGGTCAGCTGTGGTCAAACTATTTTAATTACTGCATGCAGGAGAGCAACCACACATCAAACATCACAGTTTACAGTCATGAGAGCTCTTCCCTTGGGACGTCTCAACTCCTCTTTTATACCCCCCCACACACAACTCCCTGTATCTTACACTTGCAACAGTTTTTTGTCCCACGGGCTGTTGCTGGGGAGCGAAGATTTCCCACTATCTATGTTCCAGGAAACACCTGGCACTGCTCTTCTTGGGAGTTTCGTCCTTCTACACCCTAGCAGTTAGCAGATAACATAGTGAAACATTGTTAAGCACAGCTAAGCAGTTTTCACCAGGTCATATTGACAAACACACATCCTTCATCTGAGAAACAAAAGGTTATACAAAATCCTACAGTGAAGATCTAACCACCTAAATCTAAACGTGAGGCCAAACTAGAATTTTCCCCATCACAATTTGCATACACGCATCACGCGGTGTTCTTCACAGTGTGTTCTCTCAGAGCCTGGGAATAATCCTGGAAAGTGCCTATGTGTCAGACCACCAATGTACATGCTGTAATTACATTCATTCATGCAAGAGGACTGTCACTCTGAGGGGTCTGAATTCATTAGGAAGTTGTTTCCACCTCTTGCTGTCATTACCGACTAGCTCTATGCTTCTAATTGAGCAGGAGATTAGAATTGCTTCAAGTTAACATTAGATTTGCTTGTAAATTGTTGTTCCACACACACTTTAGCCCTTTGGACACAAAGCAACCTTCTATAGACAAGTGGGTTATATTTCAACTTTAGCCCGCACTGTGTATATACCGGTCTTTGATGTGTACTATAGTAAACGGACTAAGAGGCAGTACTTTTGGAGAAGTGGAAAGTAGTTTGATTAAATTAAGGTACAATAACTACATACAGAAGAAAATCCAGCATGCTGCCACAGTTAGGTGTCATGTCGCACGAAAACTCCTTTAATGCACTTTGGAATTGATTTTCCAAATCACTGGAATTTCACTGCGAGGATTGAACACCCCTCTCCTACACAATAAATCCCGTTAAATGCCGGTGATGGAAAATGCCGTCTAACGCATTGGTCCAAATTCTTTTAAAGGTGTTTAACTGCAGGGCTACAAAAGCCGTACCATATTATTAGCACCATTTGCATTCTGATCGTACTGTTCAGTCAACCCATTGAAGAGACCACTCCCCTCAGGACAGAAATGTTTCATTATTGGGTAAACATGATCAATTTCAACAAGTTCAAACTGATTTACAGTCGCTCTTCCCTTTAAGGAAACAAGACGTGAGCTTGAATTCCTCCCTTTAAAACTGCTGATCGTCCCATGATATGTTCCCATCCTTTTTCTCTCTGTTATTGTAGGGGTGTTACTTTACAGTTTAAAGTGCCTTCAGGCGACTGTTGCTATGATTTGGCTCTGTATAAATAAAAGGGAATTGAATTGACCTGAATCCTAAGGCATCATCTGCTGCCACTGGCATCTCAGAGATACACATGAAGTGGAATAGAGGAGCCCTGGTTTTTATTTGGGAAGTGAGAAAGACTATTTGTTGGTGGTTGTTGGAGAAAGTCACAGGTTTGTCAGTCAGGTACCACTGATTTCTTTGTTTTCACTTATATTACACTTTTACTCGCTAATTAGGTGAATTAGGCGTAGGCACTATTTAGATAGGTCTGGGCACATTTAACTAGTTTTTTTTTAATTATTTATATTTATTTTTGTGAATACTTCTTAAAATTAGTTTTTAAAAATTAATTAATTTTTTTTTTTAAATACTTTTTAACATTTTATTATTTATTTTTAATTATTATTTATTTATTTATTTTTTTAACCCAATGGGTTTAAATTTGAAGAGGTTAAGCTGTGAGTGAGCAACCTGGGAGAATTTGTCCTAACACCAGTGCCACAGGAAACCATGTGTGTAGTTATTTAGAGACACTGGTGGTTTTGAGAAACGGCAGAATTTCACACCTTTTGAATGTGACCAGGGTGATTACGAAGAGATGCGTGCGCAAATAAAAGAAAGCTGCCATATTGCACCAAAAGTCAAAGTATTTCATTTATGATATTTTCCCTGTTTATGTGCACTAGGTTTAGCTCAGCGTGAGTCTTTGCCGCTCTGAAACAGATCAGAGGAAAGCAGCACAAAAGCAACCGGTTTATTGTTGCACATCACAGCATATAATGCTAGTGAGAATGAAAACAGTGAGTGTCAGAGAGAAAAAAGCGTGTCAGCAATAAAAGAAACCATGTGAGTCATGACATCCCCTATGTTTTTGGTTTTAAGAACTTTTGTGGAACTTTAACACCAGCCCGTACTTCTACCTTGTTTCTGAGAAATGACTTCTAATGAGTTATTAGTCACATGGACAGGAGGTTGTCAGTGAGAAAAAAATGAAATAGACATTTAAAGAATTTAAGTCCAAAGGCAAACCTCCCACAAAACATCTCACTATATATCTCTGTATATGTTCATTTTTCATTTTTTGTTGTTCCTTTTAAACGTAGTTTTTAGAAGTTAGATGTGGTGATAGTGCAATAGTACAGTAAAAACAAGCAAAAAGTGCAGGTTTGTGTAATTTTCCGTGTTGAAACCAGTTTTTAACATGCTCAACATATCCATCCATCCATCCATCCATTTTCTTCCGCTTATTCATGGCCAGGTTGCGGGGGCAGCAGCCCAAGCAGAGAAGCCCAGACCTCCCTCTCCCCAGCCACCTCCTCCAGCTCATCCGGGGGAACACCAAGGCGTTCCCAGGCCAGAGAGAGAGATTATATCTCTCTCTTATGTCGAGAGAGATGCTCGACATAATTCTTTATTATTATTTTATACACATGGATATGCTATGTGCATAGCATTCATTTCATTGTTTAGTACAGTTCTTTTAAATGGTTAGTAATAAATATCAAGTTAAAAAAAACTTTTTGAAAAAAAAAAAAAAAAAAGAAGCGTATTCAGAAACATACATGGTTACAACCTGTTACCGTAATGTACATCACAAAGACATAATAAAATCAACACTTGAGTGCCTTAAACACTGCTGATAATATGTGACTGACTATGCTAGCTATAGGCAATAGCTTCATACTGGCTGGCTAGCTGCCCAAACACTTGGGTGTCTTTAATTAATGGTAATGTCTAATTATGATATCAACTAAGAAAATCAGATACGCGTGGCAGATATTTACTTTGATTAGGTAGGTAGTCGGTAATGTGATTTGTGAATAACTGTCATTCAATAAGCTTATTGCATAATATTATACAACAATATATTTCTAACTAGGCAGCTTCTCATAATACATCATGAGGTCGACCTGAAAGGCAGAAGTGAAATCTAAAAGTGAGATCAGAGGTCAAATCTGACATGATCAATCTGACATCATATGATGAATCGAATCACATTATATCATTTTCTATTTTTATTTCCTGTTGAGTAATTTTAAGCATAATTTTAAAGATGAAAAATATTTTGTGAAAGTCCACAGTAACAGGATACTTAAAATCTCCTTATATCATTCATTACATGCTTATATGGATCATTTCTATGTAGCACTTTTCCACTCGAGCACTCGAAGCACTGCTTTCATTTTTTTTTAACATCTAACATGCACACTGATGATGATGAATGCAACTTGGTGTTCAGCATCTTGCCCAAATATCCTTAGAAATAGTAAAATACTGGCATGGAGCCTGGAGCTGCCAGGGATCGAATCGCTCTCCTTCCCATTAGTAAATGACCTGCTCTGCCTCCTCTTTTAAAAAACTTTTTAAACAAACAAAACACTACTAAAAATAACCTTCTTTGTGGCGGTAATGATAAAATGCCATGCAATCACATCACTCCATAGTGATGCCCAGTGAAAAGTTGGGGCCCATCTGAGTGTTTCTGAAAAACGTACTGGATGCCATAAAATTCTGCAGCAGTCCTTTTGAGAGTAAACAGATATTTAATCTCGTACAATTTTCAATGATTTCCTGATGACAGCAGAACTAGAGATAAGGCAAAAAGGATGCCACAGCCATTAGAAAGATAAGTGAGGATGCCCTGCTTTATTTCCCATACTAATTGCCACTCAGCAGGGGTGAGGAGCTGGCCACACAAGACAGCACATGTTGTTCTCTCGCTGGGATGACCCTGCTGATACCAGGCCTAGACCCATCTGCTAGTGTGCCCGTCTCTGAACCTGAAGAGGAGATGCCACCTTTTTTTGTTAGTCCTGCATAAATATCAAAGACAATACATTTTTTCAGTGCTTGACTTTTTAAATTACTACCAAATGTCTCCCTCAGGTGCATTAATGTTTTTCAGCGTACTCAAAAGTCCAGCTAATTTGATGTTAAGCCATAAGTCGTTCTCTGGCGGATACTCAGTCCATTTCTTTTTTAAATGCAAATTTTGATTTTTCATTACGTCCTGGGGGCACATCTTTGAAATTACATCCGTGTTTTAAAAAAAATGCTGCTGTTTTATTACTGCATCTGCTTTCATCATGCCAGAACATTTATTTTTATAAAAATACAAATTTCAGAGTCTGCAGCTTTTCTTGCTACCAGTTTTCTCCATTTCTTGTCTGACTGATCAGGAAGCCCATTTGTTCTGGTGAGCAGCAGATGAGGCAGAGGGATAAAGGTTTAGCTCAGCCTCTCACTTTGAATACAAGCAGATGAAGAAACACGCCTTAGTGCGTTCCCTGCTGCTTTCCAGTGTCTGTGACATATTTACTGTGACATCCCCACCACCACCCAGGCTTAGTTTTGACCCGATGGGAAGCTGTCTCTTAGTGTTACGCTCATTTACTAGTCAACTATGACCCCACAGGGTAATGCATGCAGAGTTTTGGCCCACCTCAGTCACAGTATATAAACATGGACATGCACAGAGTATAGCATACCATTCACAAATGCGTGCATAGCCTGAAAAAATATTTTCAGAGCATTAACCTGAATGTCAGAAACACAGGACAATGTTTTTATCATTCAGAAAATATAATATATCATCATAATATTGTTAGGTAAGGCTGTGAAACAACGGCACAACACAGCCTTTACCTAAGTGGCCTGCAGAGCTACAGACATATTCAAATTTCCTATTTATGTAAAACATAACACCCTCAATAGCATGATTTATCACCGTCTTACACAAACAGCATTCGAAATGTCAAATTGTAGCTTTTTTTATCAGTATTGCCCCTGCTCAGCATGTATGTGTGTGTTCACACATGTAAAAACACCATAGCCTGAGTATGACAGCAACAGCATCTGTGAAAAACCATAAAAGGGCCAATCTACCTGAGAAAATGGGGTATGGGGAAAAATAAGTATGTTCCTGCAGGGAAGAGCTGGCAGTATGATAGAGAGGAATGAAGTGTGTCAGCTTTTCGGAGCAAAATAGAAGCACCATCTTACTATGCCAGGGAGTGGGGGGATTAGAGGGAATGGTGACGCATACAGATTAAAAAATGTGGAAAAATGATTCTGTGGCGCTGTCAGAGGTGTGACGCTGAGTGAGAGCAAGTGAAGAGCTGCCTCTCTGCTTTTTCAATTCTAAATCGTTCATGTTTGAAAACAAACCAATTTAAATAATTCACTTTGCACATGAAATATGAAACATTCAGCACATTTATTCTGTTACAAACAAACATTGCTCTGAATCTTGTAGATGTACATTATGCCGAATGTCAACAGGAGCGTCATAAATACAGATACAAAATAAAAAACAAATAATAAAACTGTCTTGAGCTCTCTGATCTCCTGGCTCGTTCAGTAGCGCAGAATCAAACAGCAGAATACGTGAGAAATCCCTTCAAAGCTTTCATGAGTATTTTTGGAGTAACTGTTGTTCAGTAATGCTCGCTTTTGCTTGCTGTGGTTCTGTGTGCCACATTATTTTTGCAAAAACCTGAGCCCGCAGATACAGAGAGTGGAATAACATTCATACAGTGCGGGGAGGGGGTGAGAATTGACAGGGGATGTGCAGAGGAGCGTTTGAAAACAATGGCAAAAAGTGGAAAATCGTGTGAGGGAGTGTGCATGTGTGTGTTATATGTACTGCCTGTGTACTAAAGTGAAAATGTGCTGTTATCAGGTCAGGCCAGAGCCACATTCCCCAATAGCAGCTGAGCTGCACAAACACTCGGCACCCCCTTGAGAATCCCTTTTTTGTAATCATTTTGCAGAGCAGGGCGATGCTGTGTGTGCTTTTCTCCTGCTCTCTGAAAGCTTCACGTCCATCTTCCTCCTGCTTTTAAATGGTCCGACTTCTATCAAGAGCTTTTCCATTAAACGTTTGTTCAGCTTACTAATGTAACCATGAATTTCATTTGCTATGCATCTCATTAAGCTGCTGTTAGAAGAGCTATCAGTTGATGACATTACCCCTGTCATAATAATAGTGACTCTATGAATGGGTGGCTTTTGCATTGGCAGATAGCATTATTCACCTTTCCAGAGTCCATGGGGACAAGAAGAGGCCCATATACACCAAAGGCTATATTTACCCAGTGAAATGCAAACAGGAATGGCAGGTGGGTTCAGGTCGCTTCCTCCACCTGTGATTGCAATTACTGTGGAAGATAGAGATCAGTTCACTCAGGTGACTCAAAAAGGGCTGGACAATCACTTATCTGGTCGTGAGTCATCAGGAGCCCAGGCTGTCAACGCTAGTCCATCAGCTGGAAGGAACATTGCGTTTATGTTTGTGGCTTCTGGATGTGCATGGATCTGCGTTTGCTTGTGTGCACATATGTGTGGGTGGGATGTTTCGAAAGTGCTGATGGCAAGTTTCCACAATGGTTACCGAGTGTCCATTGACAATGTGACTGTGGTCTCTTTAGTGCTTCCGCCCTGCCTGCAGATGCATGTGACTCACAAAAATGAAGATGAAGACACAAAGCTGTTACAGTGTTACATTGATTTAGAGGTGAATTTCTCCTTAGTACACTGTGTTCTCTGCATGCACTTTAGGACTCCATTGTATATGGTGAAAAGGTTAATTAATACCTTAGCATTACCTTAATCACTCTTTGTCATCTTAATTAGTCTTTCTGTCTGTAAAAGGCAGGAAACTCAGACAAGCTGATTTAATTATTCAAAACTTATAAAAGAAAGAACGCATCATGGATGCACAAGTTCGATATTTTGAATTAAGTGGAAATTTCCAGTGCAAAAAACACTGCAACAAGCCCTCTCTATAGCATAGAAATACTCTGTTCTGCCTTTATCCTCTTGAATAATTACTTAAACATTAGTGTTTCCAGCAGACCAAAATGTGTGCTTTAATTGATTACCTTGTCTCTGTCCCCATGGCAACTAGAAATTACCAGTAGGACATAATCATAGGGTTCTGCAAGATATCTTGAAATCTATGGAACTGCTACTTTTTTTAACCTTCCCCTATTATATCCAGTTACATTGATTGAACAGTTGCTTTGTTTTTAAAGTTTGACCAGTACTGCACTATATCAGCAAAGTACACAGCCTCCTGAAAGAAGAAGAAGAAACAGATGAAGATATGGGGTGCAGCAAGCAGCGATGAAAGTTTTTTTCTTTCCAACCATAATGTAGCTCATTTGGTAGGCGTGACTTCAGCACTTTGCCCTGAAGTTAGCCAGCTGGCAGCTGCTGATTTTTCTCTTCCTTTCCACTGCTAAATTGCTGCCCTAGATTCCTGCCATGACATTTCAGGCAGCATACAATTCCAGTATGATATGTGAAACCAAACCTACACTCATGTATGCAGTCTTTACCAGCAGTTACAGTGTAATGATGTTTGATGATACATTCAAATTCATAAAGGGATGGTAGAGCACTTACACAAAAGAAAGCTCCACATAGTAGCGTTCTTCTGTCCACAAAAGCTGACAGAATAATTGAAAACCTTTTCTTCCCAATATCTGAAAAATAATAACTATTTTGCTTTCTGTCTTGTGCGTCATATGTTAAGGTTTTATAGCTTAAAAAATGCTGCATTTTTTAAAATCATTTAAAATCTGAAACAATAGAAAAGTATACAATATAACCTACAATACACAACATAAACTGCTACTTAATTAAAATTTAGTTATATTCAGCATTACATTTCTAATTCCATCTTTGACCACATTTCCCATTACACTCTGGTTACATCCAACTCCCTTCTTCTCCTGACCCACTGGTAACCTCTGAAGGCTGTTCTTGTCTGAAACAATCAATTGATCAAAAAGGATAAGTAGGATCCATTTGCATTCAAGTAATGGCCTCTGGCAGATTGAAGTGGTCTTACTTACTGCATGATCTACAGTGGTGAGAGGCTTTTGGATAAGACAAGTGAACAATCATGTGGCGAAAAATGGAGCATGACGAGAAATCAGAGGGCTCTAAGCTTCTTAAATGATGTGCTAAAGATTTGGTATATTTTACAATACAAATGTAAATGCCATATATCTGCCACAAATTTCACATGTTGTTTCCTTTACAAAAATAATACACATGAAAATATTACTGTTAATACAATAAAATCCAACATATAGACTAAAGACCAGCTAGTTAGTTTAATTTAGCACATACACCAAACATAGTTCCTAGTATCTAAGTGTCTTGTTCATATAATTTTAAAGAAATGGATCGTTTTGATAAAAATTTTAAATCTGAATCATAGTGTTAGACTGTATGATATAAACAACTCTCATGCGCTGTGTGTAGCTAGCAGTTGGCTAACTTGGCTTACTGCGGGTGACTTTTACAGAAAACCAAGGCACCTGTCATTTCACCTTGCACAGCTCCACCCTTTTTTACAGAAGCATGGGCACACCCATGAAAACAGCAAATGCTATACAGCTTCAGTGGCTTGTCAAACAGATGAAAACAGTGAAAGCTCAGTGACAATAGCCAGCTACAGCCATGAGATGGCAGTGGATACAATAAGGCAATACGTTTCACGACAGAGGTTTTTTTTTTTGCATGTGTGGAGAGAGATTGTGTTCACTTTTGTAGTTTGGTACTGACATTTATTTTTATTTTTCACTGGGCAAGCACTGCCTTGCCTTGCTTGCCCTAAAAGATTGCCACCTGCACAGCATGAAAACACAAGTAAAGGCATTACAAATTCTTTGATGTTTTTTCACCACCACCATCAAATTAGATAAACTGTTTTTTCATGCAGATAAATAGATCAAGTCACTTGTGCTCATACATTAAATGACAAGCCATTAACTTCAGTTCTAGCATGTGTAGGTATATGAGAAGTAATTAAGCATTAATAAGAGATTTGCAAACTCAGGCAGAAATTGAGCCAGATGTAGAAAGAGGTTCAAAGCAGATGCTTTCAAAGTTGCATTCCAGTTAAAAAAAATACTTTAGCTGGCTTTCATGTAGTTAATCATGCAAATTATGATGTTGTTCATTTACCTTGGGAATTTGTTTGTAATATGAAAAAAACAACCTAACACATGTAGGTTGTTTTTGACATTTCATCTTTATACTGATAGCAACCAAACTAATTAAATGAAATTAACTAAATTCTTATATGGAAGGTATGCTATATAAAAAATATGGGTTTTTTACACTCTGTTTATTTGCCCCTATGACTGGATTTGTCTTCTTTGATAATTTTGTTTTCAGACTGCTGCCAGGAGCTTTTATCTCTCTGCAATTCAGTGTGGACTAAAGGATCCTTTTATCTTCCCTGCTGATTTAATAATAAAATGACTGTAATGTCTACTCATCACCGCACACATGGAAACACTGACATGGAAAAGATAATCCATATCTGTGGCTCAAACAGGAGTATTGTATTGTATTGTAAGTATTGTTTGGGACACAAAGCCAAAGCTATAGTCTATAGTCACTATAAAGCAGCAAAAGGCAAACAATCTGACCACACTCATCCTTTAAAAATGCTGGGACGGCTGAATATTTTTCTGCAGAGCTTGGTATTTTACTCATGTTTTAAGCCATCTTTCAGCAGATGTATATCTAGTGTCCAACAATATACTTCAATCCATGTTTTCCCATTTTTTCTAGTCCTCATTGTCAATTTTATGTCTTCGTCAAATGCAGATTTAAAAAAAAAAAAAAAACGATATTAATTTGCATGTAGCAGTGTAGCATTATGGGTAACATTGTACAATACTGCCTCTTGCAATTGAGATTTTAATATCTGTCTCACAGTCAAGACAAAAACACCCAAACAAATAGAAATAAGAGTGAAAGTATACATGAATTTATAGACTCTGATCCATCACGCTTTGCTCTGCGTGAGAAGTCCTATGCCAAGAATTAAAAAGCTATCATAACACCACTGCAGAAGAACATATAATTAAACTCTTTGCTTCTTTTCCTCTTATTCAGTACATTAGATTCAGTGCATTAGTCACCTCCATTTAAAATCTAGATTTTTTCCCCCATTTTCACACATTCACTTTTTGTCTCCTCAGGCTACGATCACTGAAAGTGAGGAAATGTCCAGTGAGCAATGCATTGTTGATCTCAGAGGTCAGAGGAGACTGGTCATACTGCTTTGAAATGATTAACAGTAACTCAAACACCTAATTACAACCATATCATACAGAAGACCATTTGTGAATGCACATGTTGTTGAACCTTCAAGTAGATGGGTTAAAGAAGAAACAAAAGACCATGCCAGGTGCCCTTTGTGTTATCTTAGAGCAGGTAACCGAGGTTACAGTTTGCACAGACTCACCAAAATTGGACAACAGAAGATTGGAAAAACTTTTCTTGGTCTGATAAGTCTTGAATTCTGCTGAACATTTGGATTTTAGAGTTAGACTTTGACGTAAATAACACAAAATCATGGATCCATCCTGCCTTGTATCATCTCTTCAGAGTGGTGGTGAATGGTGTAGGGTACAGTTTCTTGGCACACTTTGGGCCTATTAATACTAATTGATCATCAAGTAAACACCAAACTTTGGTGTACTGTTCTTGACCATGTACATCTCACTATGACTACACTGTACCCATCTTCTGAAGGCTACTGGATAATGCAACATGTCAGAAAGAGACAATGAGTTCATTGTACTCAAATGACCTCCACAGTTAGCAATCCAATACAGTCCCTTTTCGATGTGATGGTGCAGGAGATTCTCATCACAGATGTTCAGCAACTGTGTGACGCTATCATCTGAGCAATGTTTCCAGCACTTTCCTGAATATTGGTCACAAAGAATTAAGGCAGGATCCAACCCAGCACTGACAAGGTGTACCTAATGAAGTGTCCATCCAGTGTACACTGTCACCTTATAAAGTCGATCTGGTAAAAAAGTTTATGGACAAATGGCTGTTTACACTTCCAGCTGACACCTGCATCATTACCATTTGTGTTCCATAAATTGGAGATTGGAAATTCAAACCCAGTAAAGGATTCTTTTTTTTTTTAGTTCAATCTTTGCTCCTAACATAAATCACTTAAATGTCTTTGCAGGCACTAAAAGTTACATTTATTGACTAGTCATTAATTCCATTGCTCTGTCTTCTGGCACTAAGCAAGCAGCCCACAATGGATTCATGAGGGATTTTTATTTATTTTATTTTTGTTATAAATTACCTCATGTAGCAGCTGAGATGGCTGACAAGAGCTGTGAGACAATAAAGTTGTTCACCATAAAACAGTAACATAAAAGATGCAAAATACTCCATAAAACTGAAGGCAGCTGCAGCGTTCGAGATAATTCTCTGTGGATCAACATAAGCTGCTTTTTCACAGTACATCAGTCATTTGATTCACTTTCGCTACTAATTGAAGCAGTTTTAAACACTCGAAACATTTTCAAGTTACAGTGTGTCTCTATCTTAACACTATGCTACGCTCCAAGTAGGTCTAACATGAATTTACAGACTTCAAATCATTTCTGATTGGGGATAATGCCACGATAAACAGCTGAAAATATACTATAATGCACAGAACAGTGAGAGTTGCAGCACTCACTGTTTGGGAATTCTTGCTTCGCCTTATTGTTCACATAATGTGAAGAATCTGCTTGCTGCCTGCTGCCTGTGGCTCCGTGTTTACATGGCATGGGTGCTGCTTACCTGACCCGTCCATCTGCGTCACCGTCACCATGACTCATGTCTCATTTTGTGTGACTATTCTGCCTCCTTCAGCCCCTCCTCTTCATTGCTCTCTCCCTCCCCTTCTCTCCTCACTCAGTCCCCATGCCTCACAAACACATTTGCAGGCACAATGCTGCACGTGTTGACACGACCTTTGTTTTTCATTTCTTTGATAAGGCCTAATAAGGAAAGAGAAAGACACAACTGTGTATTTGAGAAAGTAGATGTACTGAAATGAGACAATAATAATATTTGATTACATTTTTAGAGGGGTGGGTTGTTGCCTTATTAGTGAAAACACAATAAAGCAGCATGACCTGATTACACCTCCACTGATCATTCGCTGTTCAGTACAGTGGCATGATTTATTCTCTCCTGAGATTCAATTTTTTTTATTCTGTAGAGTCCTAGAAATAGCTTTTTACATTTCAGGGTGCTTTGCAGTCTGCCAGGCTGTCCTGTTGACAGCTGCCTGGTCGCATAAATAGGATCCATCAAGCCAAACCCACACAAGAGCAAGCGAATAACAGAAAGCGAAAGAGGATAGTAACTTTTGGTTTGGTGTACATCTGTCTTATTTTAATATGTACTCAGGTCACTTCATGATACAAAGAGGACACGAGCTGGAAATGACAGCAGGCAATACTTCAAAAACCTTTTTAATAAAGCACAACACCTCTCTGGGTTTGAGTCTGTATCAGGAAAAAATGTCTTTGCCAAAGATGTTGCCCCTCTAATGAAGCTATCTTGGGATAAAGTAACAGATGAATCAAAATCTCTTCACAAACAGCAAATACTGTTATGTTGGATCCAACAGGAACTTCAGCAACAGTGTCACTTCTGTAATATTCCATCTGTCATTGTGAAATACCCTAAATTTCTTCTTTTTGAGCATATTCTAAAGTATTTTTTCCAGCGATAACAGCATCAGGCAGGTGTCCAACATGGTTTTTCTGTGACTAACGTTTTCAATCAGTGGCAGATTTTATGTGAATGAGTGGGAAGGAGCTAATCCATTACACAGACACTGAGACCTGCAGACTGTCCTTTGGTGAGTAGACTGGAGCCTGTGAACAAGACTTCTTAAAAAGAAGAAGAAGAAGAAGAAGAAAAAAGCATCAAAAAGAAACTAATGGGAAATAGAAACAAATAGATATTTATTCTGTAAGTATGTTTTGTTATAGCAGTACAAGACCTGCCCATAATTGGAAACCCAAAGCTCCTAGTGATGATAGTTACTGACTTTAAAAAAAGAAAATCTACAGTCATAACAGCATCCTAGTAAAGGAAAATATAGGTAAAGTTATACTATAAAGTTAGTGTGGATGTGGATTTAATGGAAAAATGTTATTTCCTGATGTCTATTGTCTCTTTCAGCTGGATAATGTGCCCTGCCACAGCGCAAAAATGGTTCAGGAAAGGTTTGAGGAGCAAAAATGAGTTTGAGGTGTTGATTTGGCCTCCAGATTCCTCATATCTCAAACCAATTAAGCATCTGTGGGATGTGCTGCACAAAAAGTCCAATCCATGGATGCCCCATCTTGCAACTTCCAGGAATTAAAGGATCTGTTGCTAACATCCTGTTGCCAGATAGCACCTTCGGGAACCTAGTGGAGTCAATGCCTTGATGGCTCAGGTCTGTTTTGGCAGCAAAAAGGGGGTAGCACAATTTTAGGCAGATGGTTAAACTGTTATATACCTGGTTGGTATGTTCATATATACATACATGTACTAACTAGTAGTTTAGAATTAATAATTATATTGTTTTATTATTTATTATTTCTTTACTGGCTTTTCAGACTGGTAGGCTTAGCACATCTTTCATATACAGTTTATGCTATTAACGCTCAACACTGAGCAGAAACTGATAGGAGTGTAAGTATCAATTTGGATATATTGGATAATAGTATTGGAAAGATAAAATCTATGGTGAAAGGTCGGCCAATTCAGGTCCTCCTGGAGAATACAAATGACTGCACCCAATTCCACCTTCCCAGCATGTAGCCTTATCCTATCAGTCCTCATTTGAACAGGTGATCGCAGTACATCTATTCTCTCCTTTTCTCATTGTGCTGCCTAGTTACAGTCAACAAGCCTTCCTCTGTAATTTGTGCATCCTTGCAGCATGTGATGTCACCCATCTGTTCACACCAAAGCAGTCCATGTTTTTTTTTTTTTTTTTGTGAACCAGTGCTGACCGGCTCCATCTGGTAACAATGCAGTGAATCTATTGGCCAGCGAGAAAGGTAGCCAGTCAATAAGGCCTATAGCTCGTTCTATGGGTCGATGAAGGTTTTTGACTCTTTCTTTCTCTCTCTTGGGAGGATGGTGCATGAGTAGTGACACATATTTAGTTAGTGGGGTGGCTGTCAAGTGATTGATGGCAAGACCTGCAGAAAAATGAATTGCTGGAGGGTATAAGTGGCAGTTTATTCAGACTTACATAATGTACAGATACTGAGAAAAAAACCCTTTTGGGTGACATCTTTATTTCAGTGTCAAATTGACTTGACAAATTCCCAACACAGCTAAGAAGGAATCAATTAGGCATGTGAAAAGTGCTGCTGAGACTCTTTAATAACACCTATTTTTAGTCTCATTAAAGCATAGAAACAGTCTCATACTGGCGGATCACCTCGGAGCGTTTTTCACATGCTGAAACTTTTTCCAGCCTGTTATCTTGTGGCATATGCATGGAAACTCTGCTATTATAAAGCACTAACATTTACTCAGTATGATTTATATCCTTGCCCCATGCCATTATTCACTGATTAAAATGCATCAGTGCACAGAGCTATTGTAATCCGTTTCAGTTTGACATACTCATAGCATATTTAAGCAGTATTCTATTCCCTTATATTAACAGATGCTACATATTCTTACCACGCCTGATTGAAATATAGCAGTTTTGTGCTGGTTGTGTTATTTCACATCCTTATCTGATTCTTTTCAACCCTTTTAGCGCAGATGCAAAAATTAGCTCCGCAGTGGCTTTTACGCCATGGCAACTGTGTTTGCGGAGATAAATGTAATGGGTTGAGCTGCCTAGATCAATATTCACCAAAATCAAAACAGAGTGTCCCTGGCCAAGGTCTAATACATCGAGAGAACATCTTGATGGGTGTTTCAAGCAGCCGGTCCAAGGACAAGAAGTTTTCCTCAATTTAAGAGCTTGATTGGAAAATGAGTGTTGTCAGGGGTAATGACAAAAAGCCCATATTACAACTTTATCTTTATTTTTCTTGAAAGCAAATAGCCTGTAAAATGGCAGATAATTTAGTTTTTCTGTAACACATTTAATAAATAAGTGTCGTGCTATTCTGTGCTGTCTTTCAAACTCATAATAAACAACAAAAGCAGCAGACAAATAGATCCTATTTGTCTATTTTGCTGTATTTTGTGACTCCTGAACCCATCTCTGATTTACAGCCCAAATTCACTGCTACGCCTTCAAAACCAGCCACAAAAGACAAACAATAAAAAATATCAGTTGTTTTTTTAAAGGTCAGCACCAAAGGACAATCTTTGTTTTAAATTAAACCTTAAGGCAGAATATAAACAGTAGCATCCATGCCAGTATCCATAGTAATAAAGACAAGTGTTACTCATTTCAAGCCTATGGCTCATTTGTGTATTTCTATGAGGTGGTATTGCTCTGTGGATGGAAATACGGTGCACTTTTCAGACTGATAATTGATCTTCATGACATTTATGTTCCTTGGAAAAAGATGCTAGGTGACATTTTTAATCTCCTTGTGAGATTCACATTTATAGTTTTGAGTGATGTCAGTCCCTTTTAGATTAAATAGCAATAATTTAGTTGAACATCTAGTGTCATCATCAGGTCAAAACCAGTTTCTGAAAAGTGGTTTATCATTTTTATTCCATGTCATCCATCCATCCATCCTACCTCCTCCAGCGCTACTGGTGTGAGAGATATCCAAGGGTGCTCTGCTTTCCCAAACCACCCAAGCACTCACTATTATTGGAGGGGGGGGTCTACTCTAGGGCCTCCTCCAAGTTATCCATGCCCAGAACACCTCACCTAGGAGGTGCCCAGGGTGGAACCTATTCAAATGCCTGAACTACCTCAACAGGTTCCTTTCAATGAGCAACAGCAGCTCTACTCTGAGCCCCTCTGGATTTATCCAAGCTCTTCACTTTATCTCTAAGTACGCACTTCAGAAGAAGTTCTTCCACTTGTATCCCCATTCTTTCAGGCACCGCTCACAACTCGAGGCCATAGATGAGAGTGGGACCACAGATCAAAAGCAATCTCTTCATCAACATCACAGCAGACACTGCACAAGTATGACTGGCTAGCTACATATACATACGTATATATTCTTATAGTTTTACATGTCAACTATTTGCATGGTAACCTCCTAAATTAAGATGATAAACAGTCTTTTAGCCTATTTCCTGTGAGGGTTGGTAACATATTGATTTCAGCATTTGGATGAAAAATCCAGAGGACTCTTTCAGAGCCCCTGGCTATTCATGCAGTGCTTTTTAAAAGGACTAATTATTGTTTTATTTTGGCATTTTTATTAAGAAACATAGCAGAAGAGCAGATCTTAAAATAAATTGGTTACCAGGAATCTAAACTACTTTGTGACAGCAGGCTTCACTGTCAATCCATGCTTGGCTTTGCCATTCTGAGCTATAGTGAACATATTATATATTCTCTATTTATAGAGGGCCAATGTCAGTGAGCAAGCGTGCACTGATGAATGGGAGGATTTTTGTGTGTCTGTTCCACATGTTGGCTCTGGCCTTGGGTATCACCCTTCTCATTACAAGCCACCTTTCTCTTTCTCTGAATAACACTGCTGTGATGCAGATGATGATTAATTCCCTATCAAATAACAGAGTGTGGTTCTGTAATATTTGCCTCCAGATTAAGCCATAATTGCTATTGTGTCTCTCAGCACTGTCACAGCAGTTATATGAAGGGAGTCATCATGTAAATCATCTTTTCTTTCATTGCTGTTCTATCTGCCGAAAAAGCGAGCACACAGCAGATAGTGAACTTGGTAAATGCATGATGTAAAACTTTTCTCTTTTTTGCCCTAGTAGAATTCTGACTTCACAAAGGACTTTGAGGGACACATTTGTTCTCAGGTGCTGCAGTCGATCTCATTTCCATTTGCTGTTGTTTGACATTGATTTTACTCAGGCCCTCGGCAGTAGTGTTGTACGCCTCAGTGGATTTTTCTGTGAAACCACTGAGGTGTAAAACAAAATATCCTATTGATTGAGTTCTTTTATAGAATAGTGATACTGCTTGATACCACATAGCACCAGTAGGTTATAAGCAATCTCTGCTGATCTGACTCTGACTGCTGGTCTCCCAAGTGGTAGGTGGCAGACTTTTCACTTTTTAAATCCACCTCTTCAACCCAAAAAGATTCATCCAGTGTCAGTCTGCAGCTATTACTGTGCTGAATTTTATCCCTTGTTCTAGGGAATTGTAACAACAGTAGAAATCTCTCAGGTTTTTGCCCACAACATTGGAACTAAATGTTTTATAATAGCTATATTTTCCACTGATGTCCTAAGTGTCATGCTCAGGTGAAAACTGTTGGACCTGATAATGAGAAGTAAAGTGTTTAACAGTCTTTGATGTTCTCACTTTTACATAAAGCTGTCAAGCAGAAGTGTTTTAGATAAAACCAGTGATCTTGATGTCTCTGACTAAGGAACTGGATGCTGTCTGGTGTGTGAAGTGTTCTTGCCAAAGGCATTTGCATACCACTCACGTCACTTTCACAGTTTCTTTCCAAGTCAAGAAACCTAAAATGAAAGTGAGTGAAGCTTTCTAACGGAGGAATGTTTTGAATTCAAATGTCATTTAATTTAGTAAAATTTAATTTTTACTAGTGTGAGAATGCTATCAGCCTGCTTATCGGGTTGAAAGCGTTTTTTTAAGACTCAATTCTAACTTAGCTTATACTGTATATCTTCCAATAGTAGCCCGGGTGTTTATTCAAAAAAATTTCTGGCCAGCCTGGCGTTTAAAAGAGACCGGCGGTTATAGGAGACCGGCCTTCTCGGAATTGTCACGGAAGTGAGAGGGAAAGAGGACCCAGGCGTGGTTTATAGACTGAGGTGACAAGACAGTGCGTTTACTTACAGTGCTCCAAAACGTATTCCAACAGTTTACAAATAATGCAGTTCCCAATTGTGCTCCTCCTTTGCTCCCGAGTGTCTCCTTGTCTGTGGTAGCCCAGTGCACGAGTGGTGCTCCCTGAATCTTCTCTCCAGGAGAGGACGTAAAAGACCAGAAACTCAACCAAGTTAGCAGGTTCGCTAGCCGACAGTTCCAGTTCAGTGTAATAATCCCACTTCGATGGTTGCTGCGCATCCAGCTTAAATGCGCTGGTCGTAGATGACAGCTGATTGGAAACAGCTGGCTGAGTGATGAGACGCGGGAGGACCGACGACAGTGCGGAGGGACTTCCGGGTCGAAGGTCGCCCGGCTACTATTGGAGACCGGCGTCTATTTGTCGTGACATGTTTTCAAACCGGCGTTTATTAGAAACGGGCGTCAATAAGAGACAGGCTACTAATGGAAGATATACGGTAGTTTGCATCAATATATCCGGTGTCACATTTGACCTCTGATCTCACTTTTACATTTCATGTGCCATTTTTCAAATTGGCACAAGGGAACTAAAC
>VURO01044400.1:0-20820 GCA_015108175.1 Pelvicachromis taeniatus | reverse complement strand
GCTACAATCACAGCATTGTAAGATGGTGACAGATGCACCCTTAGGCCCCCTCCTCGATTCAGAGATGGTCTTTCCCTTTTCACGTAAATGGCCTCCTTGACTTCCTCCCTGTCCAGGATGTGTCCATCCTCATCATTGACAGAGTGTCCACTGGCCTGTAGGTGTGAACAGACTGCAGCGTCCTGGCCTGACGAGGTGGCTCTTCTGTGTTGTGCCATCCTCTTAGCCAGAGGTTGTTTGGCTTCCGCTATGTATAAATCCTGGCTGCTGTGTCTGTGGGGATGGTGTTCGCTCTGTGTTGTAGCGTCCTAATGACACCCACTTTGTGCTCCAGTGGATGATGAGAGTCAAACCTTAAAAATACTGATCTGTATGCGCAGGTTTACGGTACACATCAGGTTTCAGATGTTCCCCACTACTGATGGAAATCTCACAGCCTAAGAAGGCTAACCTGCCACTGTTCATATCCTCCCTGGTGAATTTGTGGAGAAACCTGCAGTCAGCTGAGACTGAAGAAGTCACATCTTTAAACACTTTTAAAGAAGAAACGTTTCTCCCACTGAAAACGCTACGTCCAACAGAATCAACCTTTTGGGATAAACTGATTTTAAACTAATACATCCTCAACAGGTTTGTTTACCAAGTGTTTTTATTTTGAAATTTCAAAATAAAAAGTTGACAGTTTTCTGTAGTTCAGGTCCTGTGGTAAACATTAGATTTTAGCTTAGTTAGTTAAATTACACAACAAACCCCACAGTGTGATCACATTTAGGATTGTAATCTGGGAAACACTTACGAATGAAGAGTGTTTTGTCGGTGCCGGCTCTCCTGAATGACCTTTGAACTTAAACTGTGGACTTTACAGGGAAATTAATTACTTCAGGCTTGTAATTGTTTAACTTCCCGTGTGTCTGCCTGTAACTAACTCTACAGGCAAACAAAAAAACCAGCTGAGTCATTGTTTTTTCTCTCTGTAGGGATTATAATTTCTTTATTAATATTGTACAGTAGCTGTATAGTTACAGTTTGCATATACACAAAGTGATGGTAAGCACTCCTCAGGACAACATCTCACTCTCACACCAAACACCACTCATCTTATTGCTTCATATTTTACACAGCACGTGCTGAAGGAAACGGCGCTTTATTTTGTGTCAAACCTTTCCTGTACACTAGGTGGCAGCAGTGAGCAGCACATGAAAAGAAACAGGAGCCGCTGTGCTATTAATGAGTAGAATAATAATAGAAAGCAATGTTTTGTTTTAAATAAAGCAATTTGAATCAGAGACTGTAGCCACAGAAGCAGGGGAAGCAGTTCTTCCTTCACTCGCGGTTAATTTAGCCCCATTTTAACACTGACACAGTTTATCGTTCCCAGGCCAGAATAAGGCCGAGTGTGCCTTGAAGCCACCTTTATGAGCAGCCACAGGAGCTTTAATGTTACGTGTTTAACAGCAGATTGACAGAGTTAGCTTTTAGTTGATGGGTTATTGTCAGTTTTCGCATGAGGACCAGAATCTTTAGTCTGAATAAAAATATGCAACAACTAGCAGCATTTTTTTTTTAAACTCCTCTAAACCAAAAAGTATCATCCATCCTTCACTTTCACACCCCGTTTTCTCCTCCTCTTGTTTTCCTTCCACTTTTCCTCCTTTACCCTCAACAACCTTTTTGGCAGTTGAACACATGTACACGTGACAGCGTGCATTCATCCCAAAATAGCTGACAAATGCTTGAATATGAGATTATGAAGTCGGAAACAGCCCATTTTTCTGACTTTACCTCAAACCTTTGTGCTTCACCGTGCGTGGGTGGATCCACATCCCAGCTTCCACGTGTCACAGTCTCGCGGTTGCACTTCCAACTCTTTCCCTCTGATTCATTTTCTGCTGAAACTCGACTCCCGTTAACATTGCTTACACTCCCCCTCCACTTTCCTCTCTCCAGCTCCACTTTCACATTTCACATCTCACACGTACGTTCAGCCTGTAAATTTACTGCGTTTACAAATCTTCACACTGTGCAGCGTGAAGGTGTTTCCACTGTAGCTGAGAAAGAGCGCATTCCTTTGCTATGTGGCTGATGAGGCTGGCATTATACACATCCATCTGGGTGTTTGGTTTTCCTTTAAATTAACACAGTACAAAAATAAAGCGACATTTAAAGAATATTTGGAGAATGTCAGACAGAGCTTTATATCTCTGAGCTCATGGTTTCATATTTTAAGCTGGGTGGAGCTTAAAAAAAAGCTTAAATTGCTTTTTTAATACTCTTTTTGTTTTCATTCAGCATCTCTCATGCAGCTGAGCACTTTTTGAGTTATGAATTTACGTCAGCCCTGCAACATCTCGGTGAAAATACACACTCCATCTATCATGATGTGGCTCTGTTGCATCCACACAAATAGAAGAAAGTGGCTCCATCTTTGTCCTCCCCTCGTTCTGCTCCTTCTTCTTCTGCTTCTGCTTCTTCTTCTTTCCCGCATGCACGCCCTCTCTGTGAGCATGAGGCTCCTGATCTGGGCTTTATGCCAGTGAGCGTTGTCTGGGTTTGATCCTTGGATACAGCTGCAGAGAAAACGAGACGGAAGCGAGGATGTAGGTGAGGTCACAACATCATGTCAACATGTGCTCAAGGAGCCTGAACATCATGAAGGCTAGCAGGCTGAGGGGCGTTGTGCGGGAAGGAGGACTTCCTGCATTAGCATGTTTTCTGTGTGGTATAAACTGAACAGAACATAAGGAGGACAGGTACGTCATAGTCTCGCTGCTCTTTTAGACCATCTATGTGACGCCAACAGTTGGATGGAGCAAACCCTTCCGCAGTTAAATAGCTCAAAATCAGAAATATCATTTAACAGTTTTGAAAATCTCAAAACTGTGCTATTCTTCAAAATAAGATCCTTGTCAAAATTAAAGCATTGTTCTAAAAATCTGGTTCAGATCAAGTCGTCCACAGTTTTATTTTCTCTAGACCAACTTACTGCAACTCTGCTCACTGTGGTGCACATGAAAAGTTTCTCTCTTAGTTCCAAGAAAGCAGCACCACGTAGCAACGCTGCTACAAAGCACAACCGTTGGCACCATACGAGTACGTTTGCCTGCTTAGATCCTCAGCTGGGTCTTCCCGGCACCGCTAAAGTAAAGATTTAAATCAGAAGGCGATCGTGTTTAAACCGCCAGGATCACTCTGCCTCCCAGTATCATTGAGTCCCTTTAAGTCTTTTTCTCTGTTTTGCTCTTCTCCTTCTGTTCTTACTGTCCAACTTTCTCACTGTAACATTTTCACCAGAGTCGCTGTTTTGGTTTCAGTTCTCTCACCCCCAGCAGATTTCTGGGCACGTATCCCTCGCGGTCATTGAGGCGCGCCCACCACCACTCTGTCTCAGTGTCGTCGTGGCGACGCACCACGGTGATGGCATCACCTTCGCTGAAGGAGAGCTCATCAGACTGCTGGGCAGAGTAGTCCCACAGGGCATAGACTAAGCCTTTGTTCATCACACCCAACTTTTCCTGCACACCTGTGAGAGACGCAACAATGAATTTAGACGTTTACCTGTGCGATGATGGCAATTCACGCGAGTGCGTCTCTGTCTTCCTACCGTAGAGGAACTGGGAACACTGGGTGTAGCCCTCTTCCATTTCTTCACATTTGTCCGCGGCTGTTTCGACGTCGCTGATGGTTGTGGCAAAAATGGCCGCCCCTGACTCCACCAACATCTTACAGAGGTGGACGCTGTTACATGACGCCGCACAGTGCAGCGGGGTCCTGCGTAGACAACAACATTTAATGGGACCTTGCATGCTAATGTACAACTCCAACCTTTATTCTTTCGCGCCACAAAATAAAACCTAATTTATTTGCAGTGATCGCCCTTCAGCTCAGTGTCAGACTGCTGAGCTGTCACTTTGACTGCACCTCCTCACATATACGTGAGGAAAAAGTAAAAAGTAAATTGATGACTTATTATGTTACTGTAATCGCAATAAAGATTTTTCGTATGTGAAAATCAAAAAGGAAAAGCATCGTCAGCTGAGCGTTTCATTCGCCTTAACTCACTTGATCAAATTTTGTATGACTGGCACAGTTTGAGTGACTTAACGGCAAAAAAAAGCTGTTTGCATAGCAGATATTCAAAACTGCCAAACTGCTGTCCCTTTGCGTTAGCTTCCTTCACAAATAGACCCACCCATAGGTCTGATTCAGCTTTATGAGCCAGTATTGGGCTCATGATTTCCCCATATTATTAGGGATATCCCCTCTTTTTGACATTATATTGAGCTTAAAGTAGGAAAAAAAACCTGCAGATGCCAAACATTTAGAGCAGTATCTGAAACCTGGAACTTTTTTTTTTTGCTTTTTGTTGAAAAATGAGCATACGCCATTATGAAAAATGAAAAACACCGTTTCCATGGGAATTAGGAGGGTAAGTGTGAGCACCTTTACAGAAACAGTTTTGGTAGTTTGTTATTCTCAAGCATTCAGCTGTGTTATCACAATTACTCAGTAGTTGTTTGGAAGTGTTGCCAAGAGAAAGCCTCTTCTTTCTAAAAAGACTAGCGTGGCTTAGGTCTGCAAAGATGCCAGACACCAGCGTATCAGCACAAATGATCCTAAGAATATCTACAACAGCTGCAACGGCCCATTCCACGTCCAGACCTCCAAAGACAGACCGCGTCAAAATTCCTCCACAGTGATGTGAGAGAGTGACGATACCCCACACAAACGATTTCTCCACGTTATTTTGTTTAGATGCTAAAGGTGGTTCTGCAAGCTACTGAACTGTGGGCTATCATTTTTTCACAGCACTGCACTCATTCAATGTGAGAGGAAATAAAGAAAATGGTTAGGTCCTCCTTTAACATGAACATTTCTCTTTTTACCAAAGTTCATTCACTTCCAATAAAAAGAAGAAAAAAATGCACATAAAAAAAACCCTCCAGTTTAAATTAAACTGACCATGAAGGAGTGAAATGCATCTGTAATTAAATCAAGTAACTTGTGGATACAGACCCTAATTGCATATGGTAATCTCCTCCTTCAATGCTGCTAAGGCGGCTGAGTCAAAATGAAATTGGAGTCAATTATCTCTGTCACTGCTGCCTCTGAGCCGAGCTCCAGCATCGGCGCCGCAAAGCGTGCTCATTACTCAAACTCCCTCAAGTCCTTCATGCAGCCACTGCTCTGTTATTAGTCTCTGTATTACTGCATGGCGCACAGACCGAATGAAGGCACTGACCATCCGTCACTGTCGGCTGCGTTCACGTTAACTCCAAAGTCCAGCAGGAACTTCACAATGTGGTGATGACCAGCGCAGACGGCGTTATGGAGAGGCGTTATGCCTTCGTCATTGGGCATGCTGGGGTTTTCCACCTGAGATAAAAAGAGATAGAAAAGAAAGAAGAAATATTAGACTTGCAGAATGCTGGAATAAGTTATTAGCTGCTCACATCCACAATGGTGGTCTCAGCCTGGAGAAGCTGAGAATGATCTCAGTGCAAAAGTCAGGAAACAACGCGTTGAGTCTTGAGTCTCACAACCTCAGAGTGTAATACTATCAAACAGAGCTTGTTCCTTGAGAACATCAACTTCAGTTTGAAGCTTAAGAAGTCAGTATGGACTCTTCTCCCGTGTATGATGGCAGGGTTTTCACAGAAACATGTAAGGCTCTGTGTTCTCTGCTGCTACAGAGTGCATCCGCAACTATAACTTGCACAGTTTCCTGCTGAGACCTCCTCTCTACTGGCACAGATTAAAGGGAAGTTTGTCAGGAAGGTACTGAAAATGCTGTAAAACTGCCTGGTAAATGGCAAATCTGTTGAGGCAGTCTGCATGTGGGTGTAATTACTGGCATGTAAAAATATTACACTGTTGCATAACCCAATGTTTTTTTTTTTTAATGCAGTGCAAAAAAGCAACCTTTACAGGTGTAACCACATTGTGTGATGATTTTCAGCTCTGCTTAAAGAGCCGTCTCAGAAACTGAAGGCTCTGCACAGGATCTCTGGTAGAAATGTGTTTTTTCGATGTTAAACTAACTTTGCCTTCTAAAAAGACAGACTTTCCACAGCTGACCAGCTGCTACCTCACACTTCAGGGACTATTTGTTCGACAGGACTAAACAAAATACCAGCGTTGAAGTTCAAACGCACTCGTTACTTTTTTAAGTCTACTGTTGTAGGACACAAGATTTTGTGGTTCAGGTCATTCTCCAGATGCAGATTGTATCTCTCTCGATGATAACCATTACAGTCTCTATACTGTAACAGCGGATCTTAGTCCTCCTTACTGATTCGGACACGTTTCAGTGTCTTCAGGATTTCTTCTTCTGTTCTCAGTGGGATGCTGGATATCGGCTTCTGGACAAATCTTAAATGATGGCGATTCATTTCTATCTCATCAGTGCTCCAGCCTCATCACAGTCTGTGGGCCTCTGCTTTTTAATTACTGACCACATGAGACCTGTCTTGATGCCTGCTCATTCATCCAGGTAAAAGCATCATCCAAACCGATGACCAAACTGCGGTCCCTTTGATGAGTGACGAAACTAAAGCGGTGCTTTCAGATGTGTGTGTTCTTGTTTTAGCTTCAGTGTTTAGCGATCATTTGGGACTATGGCTGATGTAGTTATAGAAATAAACTACATTCAACTTAATTTTACCTTTGCAAAAACAACAGCGTGAGACTGTTATAAGAGTACTATAATTACACAGCATCATGTTCGGTTTTACCTCATATATGATTCTTTGCACCAGGTCAAACTCTCCCTCCAACGATGCGTCCAGCAGAAGAGCCAGAGGGTTAAACTTGACTCGCAGGCCGTGACCCGTTCGCTCTGATGACGGCTTCTTCAGGTTGGTTCGCTTCACCTGCAGCAAACAGGGAGAGAAACAGGAACGTTATAAAGCTGTTTAGAGTATGTATACCGAAATATGGCTTCAATATTGTTTATTGGACATAAAGAAAATGAACCTGATGTATTGTTGTGTGACAAATGCCCAGGTTTATGTGTATACTCTGTGTCGTTTTACCTTATATACATACCTTAGGCAAAGTGGGCGGGGCAGGAGGAGATGGTGAAGGAGAGATGTGGCCAACTGGGTTTTGAGCAGGACTAGAGCCTCTGTGGTTGTTATTATTTTGGTCCTCTGGTCTCTCAGGTGCAGGAGTCGGGCTTGATTGGGTTGATGGCGACACGCTGTTGCCAGTCTCTGCCGCAGCTGTTGTCTCTTTGGATGATTCTGTTGTAACCGCAGGAGGAGACAAGCGGCGGGAATCTGAATTCAGGTATTGGGTTTCGCTCTCCGCGGCTGCTGCAGCGACCTTCTTATCTCCAGGCTCGACGTTTCCATTAGCTGAATGAATGTTGTCCATTTCTCCCAAAAGGCAGTCAGGTTGGTAGAAAGTGTTGCCTGAAATAAAGGTGGAAACTCAAATCTATGCATTTCATTTAGGCGCACAGATGTCACCTGACCATCATATGTCACCTGACCATCATATGTCACCTGACCATCATGTGTCGCTGTCTTACCGGAGCTTCCCTCCATGCCTCCTGCTAATGTGTTGAACCTGCATTTAAAAAACAAACAAACACCAAAAACAAATGAACTTTTTCCGTTTTGACTGTTTCCGTTTCAAATTCCTGAAAGTTTTTTCTCTGTCCAGGTGCAGTTCAACATGTGGTAGCACCAACCTCTGGTAGAGCAGTTTTTGGATGTTTGGCCCCTGAGGGCCTTCAGGTTCAGTGATCGAGCTCCGTTTCTTGAGGGGCCGCGGCGCGTTGCTGAAGCGTCGGCGGAGAACCTCCAGGTCTGCATCGCTCTGGTATCGGAGCTGAGAGTGGGCTGTGGGGGGACAAAATGCTTTAAAGCTACTGTCTTCATTTGTATTTGTTCTTTGCAAAATGTATTTTTTTCTGCTCCCGTTTCTGAGATTGTATCTTTTATCTCTTCAGGATAACGTGATCTGTAACGCATAAGCACACGGCGGTAACGTAATGAGAACTTTAAGACTTAAAGTATAAAAAGATCTAAATGTGATATTCTGGGATTTAAAAGTCTTGTCGGGCCAAAAGTAAAGTACAAAAATGATCTAAATGTATCATTGGAAAAACAAAAGAATGAAATGCAAGTCATTTGGCTCACGTGATTAAATGTTTGGGTGTGTTTCAGGAGACCTGGAAACAGACTGCAGTTTAAGAATGGCTGATTCAGCTCTTTCTAAGGAGGGTCCCTCTGACTTAACTCTAGGGCTGCTCCCAGGAAATCAATGCAGAACTCACCAAGATTCATAAAATTTGTGGTTAAATGATGGAGGAGGATAGAATCTGCGCTAGTAAGAATAAGAAGCTAAAAATAAAGAGTAACACTCAAAGACACTTCAGAGTGAAGACACGGGAAATTTATGAAACCATGAGAGTGAGTAATATTTCTGCAGCCAGTGTGATTGAGTGACTGGGTTACTGTGATAAACTATAAAGTGTGTAGACGTGCATTTCAGAGTAACACTTGTCTAAATGTTGTGCCCAAACAGAAAATGAACAAATGCATTTTTTTCAAAGAGAATTAATTTATAGGCTTCTTTTTCATATTTGGATCACTTGAAATGACCTTTTTCAATCCTCATTTTAGTCATGTACATGATGAGACATCTTTTTCAGTGTGCAGACAAATTTGCGTTTTATCAGCACAAGCAGGTTTATAGCTACAAAGTGTGACAGTGCATAAAGAGCTGCTCCATCATCTGTCTCCATCCTATCCTTGACCCATCATCTGTCACACCAACCCTGTGCACGTCCTCTTTCACTACATCTGGGAATCTTTTCTCTCGTCTTCCTCGTTTCCTCCTGCCTGGCAGCTCCGACATTTATCACTCTTCTGGTATTAAACATATACAGGAAGTAGAAAAATTGAAACAAAGAAAGGTCACGTTTATTGGTGATTGGTTGCACCTACCAACTGGGGTAAGCTTAGTGGGGCTGAGGGGACGAGGGATGTTGTCCACACTGGGTGGAGGTTGAATTTGCCCATCACCGCTCTCTCCTCCTTCTCCTTTACCTCCATCTTTATCTGTAACTTCTTCCCCTGATACTTTTACTCCTCCTCCTCCTCCTCCTTGGAGGAAAGAGACAGGGGATGGAGAAGTGGAGGAGGAGGGGAGGATGGGTTTGCCATAGACTGTGGAGAGACAGGAAAAAGGATGGGTTATGATTTGTTTTCACCTGCAGAAGCTGTCAAACTGTCTAAACAGCTGTTTAATTACCTGCTTTGACGGTAGCCCTGTTGCTTAGAGAGCCATAGTTTTTGGCCTGAGGCTGCTGGAGGTACATGCTGTAGATGGAGCTGCTGTTCATAGTAGCAGGGCCCTTCCTGGGGGACTGAGGCCTGGAGGGATTGTCCGGGACGTAGGGACGTACGGCCACCGCTGGAGGGGGATCTGTCCGCTCTGTTTGTGGGGACAGTAGGGAGGGCTGGGAGGTGGTGGCAGAACCTAAGCGCAGAAACATAAAAAGGAAATTATACCAACAACAGGACTGAAACAAGAAGAAGAGAAGCTTTTATTTTAATAAATAAAACTTTCTATTACCTTGGCTTGAGTTAGGAGGGACAGAAATACGTTGCTGTATTTGCTGTGAAGAGGAGGATGATGAATGAGGGGATGAGGCGGCACCAGATCGAGGCCAACCCAGCGTACCAGGGGCAGAACGAGGCAGGGAGCTCGTGGCGCAGTGATGCGTAGCTGCCTGGTGGGTGGCACTGGGGTACGTACCATAACCAGCAGGAAGCTGGTGTGTGGGAGACACAGAAATAAAGTATTACTGCATAACGCAATTATTTTACACAAAAACCTTCATGACTGCTTTCCATGGAGATTTTCCTCCTTTGACAATTCGAGTTGAAAAGTTCACACCATCACTTCACTGCTAAGCAGAAGCCTCAAGCAAGCCTTAATGCATCTACAATGTCGCTTACAGTGCAATAAATTATTTGTTATGATTACAGAATTCCTGAGAATAGCTAATATAAATAAGAATTACACCAGTACCTGTTCTGGACTGTTGGTCCTCCAGTCTGGGACGCTCTTAGTGATGGTAGGCCACGGCGCTTCATTGGCTGAACAGAAAGGGAGAAAGAGTCAGAGAATCGAGCAAGGGATCAAAACAGGAAAGGAAATTAAAGTGAGGAAGAAGCAAATGAAGAAGACAAATGATAAAAAATGGTTTAGTAACTAAAAAAGTCATCAGTTAAAGGAAGTCGGGGGAATATATATATATGTTACATGTATATTTGAAATGAAATGCCACTTACAGTGCACTGCTAAAAGAACATACACAGAGCATATCTGTATTTTAGGCACACGGGGGGGCTACACCTTTCACTTTCCAAGGATCACAATTTACAATGAAATTTTAAAATAAGAGAAAAAAAATGGGTTGTTTAATTCATAAAAAACAAGAAAAGGTCAGAAAATGAAGAATAAATATTTAAAAGGACATCAAAAATAACAATACCAACAAAAAGTAACTAATAAATAGTTAAAATACGTAGCTAATACTGAACAAATAGCCAATATATGGCGAGTTGTAAAAATGCACAGTGGCTCACAGAAGGTGACTCGTGTGTGCCGTTAAACTACTTTTACTAGAAGAATAAAACCTCCAAAAAACAGGAAGCTGCTACAGCGAACGTTTAAAACAGAGCTGGCTGATTGTGCTACCAAACTCTACAATGTGGAGTTTAACTCAGCCTTTGTCTCCGCAGAGGTGTTGTTACATCGTACACTGGCTCAGCTCACTGCTCTAGAGTCCCAGTAGTAAATCTTCAGCCACTGCTGTCTGTGACAGGTAAGGTCAACAGCCTAGCTCATTGCTTTGGAATCTCATGGCAACTTGGGACACACCCTTGAAGACATTTAACAGGAAATAGCTTTGTGAAGAAGTCAGGTGATGGTGAAAGTGGTGAAATGACTGATGGACATTGAGCATTAAAGCCATGGTGCTAAAATGGCTAAATAAGTGGGAATAAACTTCCACATAACGTTAAAGTCCAGCATCCATTTCCAAACTGTTACCTAACCATTTCGCCCAGTCACGTCACAGTCCTGGCTCCCGCCAGACTAATACTGATTAACTACTCAACCCAGGAGCCACGCAGCCTGTACAGTAAGTTGTGCTGCGAAACCTGCTGGCTGTTTTAACCTGCTGACCTCAGGAAGAAAACAGTCACGACAGGAAACAAGCAGTCGGTTCTGTGAGAGGTGGAAACTTGGCCGCCTGCCCCCGAGAGCCCAGATTAGAAGCAGTCACTCAGTGTTATGGAGGAAAGACAGTTTACAGCACTAGCACAGTCACAATGCGTCCTCGTGCAAACGACAAACGGTGTCATGCAGTTAAGTGTTTCAGCCTCATCACCACGTCTCTTTAGTTAGCCATTTCTAAGCTTCTGAGTTTGATGTTCTGTCAGCAAAATACAATGTTATAACACTCAGCTGCTTAGCGGATTATGTAAGACACAACATTTAATGCAAACAAATGATGCAATGCTCTGCTGAGAAATCTCTCCTCCTGGCTTTGACGTAGACCACAGCCCGCCTCAGAGACTGGCTGTGTCTCAATTTCTAGGACGCATCCCTCGTGGGCCGTAGCCAAGGCGGCGTACGTCGGCCGGGTCCTCCAAAGGCTGAGAAGTGAGAGGCTTGTGAAATGGGACGGTCTAGCCTTCAGATTAGCGTCACCAGCTGTTCCCGCCCTTAGCGCTCCCACCTACTCGGTTTTACCGTCTCCATTGCTGCTGCCAGTGATGAAAACTGGAATTGGCAGGGCCGCGCTATGACTTCTGGGATATGGTGGGCCACGTAGGATAGACCAGACCCATCCTACAAATTCGGGGAAATGTAGGCCGCATTTGTAGGAGTCTATGAATTGGGACAGCCTACGTTGTGTCGTTGTGACGTAATCGGCCTACAAACGTGGCCCACGAGGGATGCGTCCTAGGAATTGAGACACAGCCGTAGACTCCTACAAATGCGGCCGACAAATGCGGCCTACATTTCCCCGAATTTGTAGGAAGGGTCTGGTGTCCCCCTACGTGGCCCACCATATCCCAGAAGTCATAGCGCGGCCCAGCCAATTCCAGTTTCCACCACTGGCGGCAGCAACAGAGACGGTAAAACCGAGAAGGTGGAAGCGGTAAGGGCGGGGACAGCTGGTGACGCAAATCTGAAAGCTAGACCGTCCCATTTCACAAGCCTCTCACTTCCGGCCTTCGGAGGACCCAGCCGACGTACGCCGCCTCGGCTAAGGTCCACGAGGGATGCGTCCTAGGAATTGAGACGCAGCCACTGTATCTAAACAGCATGATGGTGGCTCTGTGGTTCGAGGCAGGTTCTTCCGGCCGGTGAGCTCCAGTTTCTCTCTCCACTGAAAAACATCTACGTTAGTCGCCCCCTGATGGCCATGAATAAAAATGCAGTTTTAAAACACTTCTTTTCAGAGCCAGAGTCTACAGCCACCTTTTATATACAGTTACACAACAAAAACTGCTTACAAATGGCCTCATGTAATGAGAAGGAGGTGAAAGAGTTCAGCAGAAACAGATCAGACCGATCATCTTCCACCCAACCATCAGGATGCACAACAGAAAGGCGGTCGCTTTAATGCTGCAGCTGATGCAAATATAAAATTATTATAGAGCGTAATGTGATAAATGAAATATGCATCCAGTCAGCACTTTACAGCAAATATGAGGCAGTTTTGTTTAACACATTGCTTTTGTTGTTTCTGTGGACTTAATCTCCTTGATGACGTTGACCCTCTCACCTACAACCTCTTGTTATCCGACTCCTTCACACACTCATCACGCGTACTATAGATAGCTACAAATCAGGCTGTCTTTCATTCATGTGCTATGCCCCCCCCCCCTGCCCAGTACACTGTTGATGTGATTTACAACTATGAATTTTCCACATTACATAAGCAGCAGCATTAATAGAACTGTGGCATTTGGGATTCAAGAACACAATAGTTGTTGAAACAAAGCTGGTTCAAAGCTGACTCTTTATTTTACTTCAGTGTTAGTGAAAAAAAATAGATATGAGCAGTTTAAATGGTGTTTTTTCACACGGTGTCGGAAAACATGTAGGAATAAATAAACGTGAGTCTAAAACCAGACTTTGGTTTTGCCCTCAGTTTATATTTTGAGGCCGTGCTTCTTAACCCTGAGCAGCTGTTGGATATCACATGGCACGTCTGTGCCCTTGTACACGCAACCTTTACAATTTAGGGTCATTTTGAGCAGCTGATTCAATTATGTTTTGTCTCTTTACCATCTGGTCTGCATAGCAGTTAAAACACGAGTGTGCTCGGTTTGAATGCATCCACTCTGGGAGTCAGATTAAGAAAATGTGTGCTGTGAATGCCGTTTTCTATTTTGGGTCTTTGCAGCTGGCTCCAAAGTGAGTCGGTCTCTATAAACTCCCATGTTAAAATGTTCAAGTTTACAGCAGAAATAAGCTACACAGAAACTTTAAGCTCTTTAAAGCTTTTTAAATCCATTATCTCTATTAGTCTGCTGGACTAACCTCCTTACTAACTTGCAATAATTAGCAGGAATGATAACAATGTCTATGATAACTGCTCATGAAACGTCTTTTTGACACATTTACATTTTTAAGCAGACATTTATTAAACTGCATGAAAATATTTCAGGAGAAGTATGAAATATAAATGTTAATTTTACATTATCTGATTGAGATGTGTGTTGTAGTGACGCACATACACAGACACACGCACACACACATGTGTATTTATATCCTCGTGGGGACATCTCATTGACATAATGCGTTCCCTAGCACCATACCCTAACCCTAACCATAACCTAATTGTAACCCTGACACTAAAACCACATTTTCAGTCTCAAAAATGCCTTCAAACCTCGTGGGGCCCCGGTCCCCATGAGGGCTGTTGGTCCCCACGAGTATAGTAAACTTCCAATTTTTGGTCCCCACATACACACACTTATTGTTAGGCAGAAAAATAACTTCTTGCTGGACTGGGATGGTTTATAAATTGAATAAAACATCTTGCTCTGAATGAGCACCATCCCTGGATTTTTCTAAAGAAGAAAAAAAAAAAAAGATAGAGTTGGTGAATAGCGTCACACCTAGGTAGTATTACACTGAAGTTAGAAGAAAATGTGACCCCCCCTCCCCACATATTTAAAATCTCAGTCCCCTACCTGCCAAACTGTGTTTTCTACAAGGCTCCAAATCTGCTGTGATGTTAACTTTCTAGGTTAACTCGAGCTGCGTGTCTCCAGTTACTCTCAAGAGCTGCAGCGTGACCTCCTGAGAGGTCGTATTAACAGAACCCTGCTACCAAATATTCACCCTAAAAACTTGCAGGACCTCATAAAAGTAGTTTCTAGATAACAGAATGTTTTAACGTCCATTCATATTAAGAAGTGAATCTTTCCCCTGGACTTAAGGTACTATGTTGAAATAATATAACTTATGAAACTTTTAATTTTCACTAATATCCAAAATCCTGTTTTGATATTTTACATTTAGATTTCTATGAGGTGACTTTTTGAGCAACTTGTTAGTGGTTTCTCCTGGACTCACTGTTACTGTCGCCCCCCTGAGGGGACAGAGGCCCCTCCCACTGCTCAGTGGGTTCTGACAGGACGACGTCTAAATCTGACTCTTTCCATTGGCTGGGAGGCTTCCTGATGGCACTCCTCTCTTCCTCTGCATGGCCGCACCCACCACCACAGACACACACAACAGACAGCAACAACCACCAAACAGCAGCACAGACGTGAACATCACCACGATGACGTCAGGATGACGAACACAACAGCGAGACCCACACCAGCACCACAACACGTTACAAAACAGCAATCACACAACCACCACATGAAATCATTGAACATTGGAGAGAACATCAACACCAACAGAGAAGGGGAAGAGGGAAAAACAAAAACAGGACAGGAGAAAGAAATGGAAGGAGAGCAAGTTAGAGGTCAGACAGCGATAAAGACAAACCAAGTCTGGTAAAGCACAGAGTGGGAAAACATCCACCAACCTGAGAGGGAGCGAATGTGGCTGAGAGGGGTGGGCTTGGGCGGTAGGTCAGCTGGGAGCGGGTACCCTGACTCTTGTCTCCCCTCGGCTGGAACCTGGATGTAGGGGCAGACAGCTGCCACTCGACCCGAAACACCAGCGCCGGGGTGGGAAGAGCTCTGAGGGGAGGACAGATTGCCTCCATTCATTCGACTCAACTGAAGCGGACACACAGACACCCAGAATGACACTCACATTATATGATACGGAAAACAGACCAGACTTTTTCTTTGGCGCACTGCACCTCTGCTCTCTTCTTATGCAGGCGTTCTCTCAGGTCACCTATGCGCTGATCCATCACGGTCACCTGGGCGTTCCTCTTGTTCAGCAGCTCCTTATTCTGGGCCAACTTACTGCTCTGCTCCAGATTATGCCGGTTACGAGCCTGAAAAACAAAAGTTTTACTCACATTTCTGATTTCTGACACCGAAAGCAGGCCGGAGAAGGTGTCCCACTAAACACCAGGCTGCCATGGGCAAATCACACCTCGTGATGCTCCAATCTGATCGAAAAGTGGTGGTGCAGTGGAGGTGTGGTAGGTAATGAGGAAGAACAGGTGTCCTTCGTCTTTCCAACCAGATTGAGACATAAACATTTACTACACATCTTTTCACTTAAGAGTGCTTGGCAAAGGCCGAGTGTTTCCTCAGGGTATTTGTCACCTGCAGCTCCTGGTAAAGTTTCCTCAGCTCCAGAGCTGCAGGGCCTGAAAGGGGCGAGCCTTTATGACCGGTGCCTGCGCCCTGGGGTCCCGTGGGTGCACCCTGACCTGGTGCGCCGGAGTGTAGCTGCAGGCGTCCTCTCCTCAAATCTTCCAGCTGCTGAGTCAACTGTTAGACCAAAATTAAATACATATATCTTATTAAAATGTCATCTGCTTTATAGTTTAGAGAAACTGAATGAATTTGTGTACCTGGTCGACTCTGATCACCGCAGACTGCAGCTCCGCCTGCTTCTCCTGAAACAGGCTGCTCACATGGTCAATCTCCGCAGCTGCACACAACAAAGAGCAGGGAAGTCACACTGAAATTACATCGCTGCTATTCTCTGTAGTTATTAATATTTTAGCGCTCAGATTCTGCAGAAATACATATAAGCACCAAACACACTGTAAGCCAATGAGTAAATGGCCAAAAAAAATCCCTCACACGGCAGCATCAAGGCTATATGAGATTAAATTCACGGTCTTTTAATATGCAGTCGTTGACTGCAGGGCCTGTAATCCACAGTCACCAACTCTACCGTGTTGCAGAGTGTTCGGGCTTACAGAGGTTTCCGTTGATCAGTTTGCTGTAGTCGACTTGGCCTCTCATGGCTCGGATCTTCTTCAGCTTTGCTTCCTGAGTCTCCACTCGCTCTTTGAGCCGCTGCAGCTTCTCAGCTTCAGACTGAAAAAGAGAAGTCAGTATTTGAAGTGTTAAAAACTCCCCATGCACTCAGGTGGTGGCTGTTCCAACCATTTAGGTATACTGAAAGGAGACCTGCTCTGTAATTGAACTAAATTGTGACCCAAGATGTAGAAAAATACACTTTTTAGTTTATTATGTACTGTCTCAATGTCAGGAAGAAATGCCTACAACCTCAAATCAATTCTGAAGGCTATCCAATGAAAGTAGAGGTATTTACTATACTTGGAAAAGACTTGCAGACGGCAGTAATCAACAAACACAGCACCTGGTAACATTTAGTCCTCTTACAGACAAACAGGGGACTTAACCTTCAACGAAGTGGCCTCGGGGTTAGACCGTAGTCACATCATTAGATATAAATCACATATGGGGAGCAGTACAAAGATTGTTGTATTTGAAACTGCGTTAGTTTGACGTAAATACTGCTACCGTGATCACTCACACTACTGTGTTTGAGTAAATCATTAAATAAGGTGCTTGTGCTGTGTAGACTCAAAGTAGACAAGCAGAGGTGTGGATCGCACCTGTGACTGTCCCTGGTTGGATCTGCCTCCTTGCTGAAGATACCTCAGTCTCTGTTCCTGCAGGAAACAAAGTATAGTGAAAGTAGAGTCATTTCCAGACTTTCATTTATTTCAATATAAAAGTGGCACGGCGCCTTCAGTCTCAAAGAAGCTAAATCAGATTTTGCAACCGAGCCAGAATAAAACTGCTATAGAAACAAGATACCTACTAAACTCAGTGAGGTCGAGCCCCTTTTTCACTTAGAGAACCTGAAAGCCTGTTTTCTAAATCTGCTCACTAATGTGACACAAACAGCAGAGCAACAGTGGGATTTGTTCTTTTATGTCCGCGCTTCGATCAACAGAATCCAAATCCGATAAACACTGTTGGTGTTATTCGGCTACGTTTGCAGCACTGCCAGTTCAATCCAACTAAATAATTATATATTTGTATATAAAATTAATTATATTTGTGCTCTAAATGTTGAATAAACCATGTTTGAAAACTTTCAAGTGGTTTTAAAAGAGCATCTGACACAAATACTTTGGGTGTTTGATGAATTCAGGCTGGTGCTGTCGACTGATTGGCCAGTTTGTTGTCTTTTATCTGTCTTCCTTCTTTCACCCCAACCGGTCGCAGCAGATGGCCCCGCCCCTCCCTGAGCCTGGTTCTGCCGGAGGTTTCTTCCTGTTAAAAGGGAGTTTTTCCTTCCCACTGTCGCCAAAGTGCTTGCTCATAGGGGGTCATATGATTGTTGGGTTTTTCTCTGTATGTATTATTGTAGGGTCTACCTTACAATGTAAAGCGCCTTGAGGCGACTGATGTTGTGATTTGGCGCTATATAAATAAAATTGAATTGAATTGAATTGATAGCCCATTATTTCTCAAACTGTCATTCAGAATTTTGGTTGGAAAATATTCTGTTTTCATGAGTTCTCAGTCAAAAACTAATCACATTCAGTTTTATGCACCGATAATAGAATTATTTCGTGAATTTGATTTCCCCTGTGAATGACCTTTGCGGGGAGTTGCCTACATATCGCCTATGACAGCATTTCAAATACTACTGAAATACATGCATAACGTTGTACACACATAATACCAGATTACATATGTCAGTAGCAATGGCAACAGCAGCTTATTGCAGTGTTTAAGTGTTATCTTTACTCTATATAAAACATGCATTCTCTGGACCAACACTTCTGCATCTTCACACAGCTGTCATCTTACTTTCCACCACAACCTTTAAGCTGAAACTGTAAACCAAACTTAGAGACACCAGTCACCCCACTCGTCTAATATTTTACCAAAGGACAGATTGTTAAATTCTCCATTTAATGAGGAATGGATTAAAGGCCGGCATCGCTTTACTAGGAGCCAGAGTGAATGGGAGTATTTAATGACTTCAGTACAATTTCCACAAATTGCAAAGCAATCCAGTGGGACAAACTGGACCCTTTGGTGAGCGGGTACTGGTCCCTGGTCCACATGCTGGATGCCCATGTGTTACACCAAACAGTCAGTTGGTCTTATGCATTCATAAAATATGAATTATTCATTTAAACGAGAAGTGCTTTCAGTGCTGAATAGCGAGGGCAGGAGCACTTAATCATCTAGCCGTGCTCGTCCTTAGTCAACAGCATAATACTATAATAACTGCCATGCATGCAGTTTATTTTCAGCCGATCATCATGTCCAACTCTGCAAACCATCATCTGCTATTGATTTTCATTGAAGCTGGTGTGTATCTATGTATCTGACACACACAATAAACTACAGTGACGAGACAGAGAAAGGCTGCGATGTGTGATGCTGACTGAAGCGGTTTACACCACTCACTCTGTATTTTGCAGGCACATAGTATGTCTGACCTGTGTGTGTGCATGCATACGTGTGTGTGTGTCTGTCTCTTTCACACACACACACACACACACACACACGCACACACACAGGAGGAGGAAAAGGGCATGTTGGCAGGAAGCCGCCCTGCTAACACATTACATAACAGAAGGGTGTTTCATTACAGACGTGGTGCAGGAAGAAAAGTTTTTATGTTTTCAACTTTTATTTTCCAGGAAGTCATCAATCTGCGTTTTCGTGATATTAATGTTGAGAGGACAGAAAATGCTTCCACATCAGCGGCTGGGAAATTTTTTTCATCCAGCAAGGAAATGCTTGAGCCAGCTGGAAGGAAACACTTAATAGCTGTCAAATTACAGAAGCAGTTAAACTGCTGCTTTAAAAGAAAACCGAAAAAAAAAAAACCCCAAAAGGTGAATATCAGCATAAAACTGACAGGCAAAAAAAATCTCTTCCACGGCAGTCAAAATGGCCGAATAAAGGTTTGTGGTTGATGCATTTTTATCAAAAACTTTACTAAATGAATGCCGTTTGGCTCGCTTTCCTGACTCCTTCCTGGAGTACAATACTGAGTAAACTTCCCAGCAGCTGTAGGTCCCTGCTGACCTCATTTCCTGCTAACTCAGGAGGCCACTTCCTGAATCTGGGGGATGGGGATGACCATAATCTGTCTCCAGATATTTTCTCACATGCACTGCAGCCCTGAAGCTTCTAAACATCAGCCAACAGAGGCAGAAGTGACACAAAGTCGAGTTCACATTACGAAGAAACGAAGCATCTTTAACCTTTGCTAAAGTCTCCGGTCTGAATCAGGCAGTATTTGTTCAGAGTGTGTTCTGGGCTAATCGTTGTTGGTGGCATACAGGTTAGTTTAGGTATTTCAGAAACTACTGATCTACTGGGATGATCTAAAAAAAAGAAACTATCCAGTGAGCTGCAGTTCTTTAGGTGAAAATGCCTTGTTGATAGAAGACACCCGTAACAGAAATAACCACTCCTTACAACCAAGGCATGCAGAAGAGCCTCTCTGAATGCACAACAGCTCACACCTTGAAACAGATGGGCTACAGCGGCAGAAAGCCATGCTGGATGGTCTGATGAGTTCTGACCAGGTTTTGCAGAATTTGTATCAAGCAGCTTAATCCCAATATTGTCAACCTTACAGCTGAGTCTTCTGCAACAACGCCGGCTGCAAGGAAAAACAAAAACTTGCTTTTACAGTTCCAACACTCTGAATTGGGCCAGAACAAACTGTAGTTACATTCCTATTTTTAAGTTCAGCTCCTTTATGAAGGCTTTCCAAATGTTCAAACGACCCAAATTATGTTCTTCTGAAACAAACTCTTTAATAACAAAACAGACGCACTATGTGAAGACCTACACTGTCCAATCTGCTCAAATCTGCCCAAACTCCGTCCCTTCAACATCAACGTGTGCACATCTACAGCTGACTGGGTATATAGTTACCGGATATCTTCTAATAGTGGCCTGTCTCTTATTGACGCCTGTTTCTAATAAACGCTGGTTTGAAAACATGTCACGACAAATAGACGCTGGTCTCCAATAGTAGCCGGGCGACTTTCAACCCGGAAGTCCCTCCACACTGTTGGTCCTCCCGCGTCTCATTACTCAGCCAGCTGTTTCCAATCAGCCGTCATCTACGACCAGCGGCGTTTAAGCTGGATGCACGGCAACCGTTGAAGTGGGATTATTACACTGAACTGGAACTGTCGGCTAGCGAACCTGCTAACTGTGATTTTCTGGTCTTTTACTTCCTCTTTCGGGGAGCACCACTCGTGCACTGGGCTACCACAGACAAGGAGACACTCGGGAGCAAAGGAGGAGCACAATTGGGAACTGCATTATTTGTGAACTGTTGGAATACATTTTGGAGCACTGTAAGTAAACACACTGTCTTCTTCACTTC
>VURO01044397.1:0-15444 GCA_015108175.1 Pelvicachromis taeniatus | reverse complement strand
TAGTAATACACACAAAGACACACAGATGCAAACTCACACACACCCACACACACACACACACACACACACACACACACACACAGAGTGCAAAAACTCACTCCACCAGCCATAACACAGAGACAGAATGGCATCAACCTCTATTATCTAGTCCCTATGCTGCTAACACAAAAGGCTCCCTGGAACAAAAATCCAATCAGTCCTCTCTAGGAGGATTTGCTCCACAGCAGTGCTCAGCAACACTGGTGGCTCTGCTGGTGACAAAGAAATAATCTCAGAGCCCACAGACTGTTCACAGACTGTTTACTGCCTTCGTCACATCGTCCTTTTAGAAAGAGGACAGAGTCTGTGCTTCTATGTTGTCATTTTAGTGTCCTCTGAGTTTAGCCCCTACACCCCCCACCACCCATCTCTCTCCCCTTTTCTGTATGCAAAAACATGAAACACATGGTTGACTGTGGGTACAGTGCATGAAATTACTGTATTTGTAACACAGCGAATATTTATTCTAAGCATTATCAGGATAAGCTGACAAAAAGAACCTTCCGGCATATGGGCTATATAGAAACAGGTGTTAAGTAATTGTTTGATGACAAACAATTTCCAAATATTTTCAATATTGTGCTGCCCCTGTCTCTCCCCCTGGCTCCTCTCTCTCACAGTCCTCCATTCTTTGTCTGGTAAATTATCACACTCGTTCTTCATTCATTAGCATGCTGCTGCTTATTTAGCTACGCTGCTGAGAAGCCTTCAACAAAATCAACTGGAAAATACTCAATATGAGGCGGCCAGCGCAGCCCTCTCCTTTTCCTCCCACCCGTCCTTCATCGCTTTCGCGGTTTGTTTCATGTGCGTTTTTTTTCTTAAACCACATCAAAATGGAAGCATAGGTGCCCCATAATAAAGAGGAGGGAGATAAAATATGCAAATTCACAGAGAAAGGATAAAATTAGGGCAGTAATAGGAGGTGTTGTTTTCACAGCTGCTCATTTACACAAAAGCCTGGTAGTATTTTTTTTAATATAAATAATCAGGTTCCTATTTTTCTACTTTTACTTTCCTCCTTTTTTCCCCTCCAGATGTAAAATCATACATATCCACTGAAAACACAATCTCTGCAGCTTGACAATCTCCAAGTCAGTCAAGCTTGCACTCATCGAGACACTTGATCAACTCAGGTTTGTACACCAGGAACCAGGAGGTCACATACAGGTTGTTGGCTAGAAATGCTGCTGCCTCCTCTGAAGTCGGCAAAAAAAGACTATTCTCAGAGTGGAAGCTGCTACAGACTGCAGTAGGTGGACTAGGTGACAGGGCGGCAATGTGTAAGTAGCTCAGAAGCATTTAGACCAACACATCATAAAGCATAATAGCTTTGCAGTGTAACAGTGTTACCAAGTGGAGAAAAAAAAATTGAGTTTAAACACTTTTCTTTGTTTTAAATGGAGACCTAATTAACATTTCAGAGAACCAGAGTGAGCATGGCTAAAAGGTGCTAAAGACAAAAGTGTAATTGCTTTGTTGCTTCTAAGCTCTAGAACGTGTGGCTGTGAAAAGATGGAAGTAAATGAAAAGAAAACTGTTATAAATAAATGCAGATTACTTATGTTTGAGCCTAACTCAAAGGGGAATTTGGTCTGACAGATAAAGATCAGCTGATGAAAGTCTACAGCCGAGCAAAAAAGAAACTGGTACACATGAGCGGGTTAACTTTAATTATTTTTTTTTTCCCCCTGCAAGATTAAAGACAGAAAGATTACTGTTCTGGCATAAACATCTTTTCATTGAAGCAGAAATTGTACCAACATAAACTTAATAATAATCTCTTTCGTATTTCACAAAGCAAGGATGTCACAGGTTTTAAAGACACTCTTTGGACACGAATACTGTGGCTCAACTCAACAAATGCAGTTTTCATGAAGGCCATGAAAAGTACATCAGATTCAAACTAAATGAACCACCACAACAAGTACATAACTTCACAATACATCGCTGCATTGTTCTGGTCAGAGACTTTTATTTGTTCAACAAAGAAGAAGGTCAGGCTGCTGTTTTGAGAGATAAAAAACTTTGTTGAAGTTTATACGGGAGACGCTTCAGTTCAAAGAAACTGACGGCGTATTCTGGTATTTTCTGAAGCGTTATTCAAATACTGAGACACTGTAGAGATTGTGAATGTCTGTGGGAAACAATACGGGGAATTTATAGGTTATGTTTTTAACCTCAACATGTCTGTTTATGTTTCTGTAAGCGATGAGCAAAAGAGGCAGTCAATTATGTGACTGAGGATTTCCACCTTAGAGCTGTAGAGTAACAGAGACAGCCTCGAATAGTAGCAGCAGTTTATCGGCTCTTTGATAAAGTAACTCATGTCAAGGATTATGGTTATGTTTCGGATGTTGCAAGAAAGAACAGAAAAACTTCACGGACATTTCCGGTGACCACGTGTAATTCTGCTTCTTTGGTATCTTCGGTATATGTGATTTCGGTGAAGAGTGATGAACTTGAGGGTTTTAATCAATGCTAAGAAATGAAATTTAAAATCTAATTATGCCAGCACATGTAAAATAATTTATTAAAAGATAATAAAAACATACTTTCTTTTCACTCTAACAGAAAAACATTTATTTAGTTTTATTTTTTAGCCCATATATTTAGTCTAGTTTTACTTGACCACAATGAGTCTTTCATAAGGCACCTTAGCTCAGGAGTCAACAAAGGGCAGGAATATCAAGCCCTTAACAGTGCTATTAAAGTATGAGCACCCCATCACCTGAGCCAACAAGATTTAGTCTCTTGCCAGTTTTAGTGGTTTAATTTCTCAGTATAAAAATTCCAAAAAGCAAAATCCTTAAAAGCTAGTGGCATGACACATAAAATGTCCTTAAAACTGGAGCGCACTGATTCGAAACGTATTCATGACACAGAGACAAAATAAGATTTAAAAAATGGAGCAGCATGTCAGCTTTCCTCTGTCATTAAGATGACAGTAAAAGAAGAAAGTCATCAGTGGAGTGTAAATAACAAAAAAAGGTATACAATTCTTTGAAGAACATAAGCCAGTAGTATAGACAATTACATATATATGTTTTTTAAAAGAAACATTTTAGTCTTTTTATGCTGATTTTTGCTTTTACTTTTTTCTAAAGGAGTTGTTAAAGTGTGAATTTTATTAGTTTGCTTTTGGAGCGGAGGGTCGCAAGTTTGATTTCCGCCTGGGGGCGACTGTATCCAGTAAGGGTGCCTGAGGCTAGACCCCCCCATGCTAAGCGAGCCTACCGCAGATATGAGCGAGAGACACAAATATGAAGGCATACCGGCTCGGACGTCGCCCGGATCAACAAGGTCCGCGTCAGGTGTTGAGGAACCAGGGCACCCTGGCGAGAAGTGGGCTACTGGAATAAGAAGGCATCAGTGGGCAAGAGATGAAAATAGGGTGCTGTTGGAATGCTACTACGCAAGAAACCCCAGCGGAAGGGGTTACATGAGGATGAGTGATATATGGAATCTTCGATACCCAACATCCACACAGTGTTCCAACATCAGAAGAAGGGACTGCTCTCACAGCTAGAGAATGACGAGGTACAACACAAATCATACGGCAAGGGGGAGCCAGGACGACAGCTCAGGGGGGAGATATCAAGCCCCAGTGCAAGAGAAGGATTGTTGAATGCAAGAAGAACTGACCTGAAAGACAGGATCATGGCAAAGCTTGAAACCACTTACCAAGACTATGTGAAGTACCCTCAGAAGATCTACTAGATGATGTGAATGCAGGACTACGGACGGTACCTACCACCACGATTACGAGACTAACCAGCTGATCTACACTACGGCAGCAGTGATCAGTGAGATGCTTGGCTACAAGTTGAACAGCTCCAAGGAGCAATACCGTCCATGGAGAAGGAGACTAGAGGCTAAGATCAAGGTAGAATGAAGGGAGGTTAGTCAACTATCGGAGCTCTGTCTATAGCAGAGGCCTTGGAAACTGCCAAGCAAAGACTCACAGTCTTGGCCAGCCTCCTATTAGACGCACCCATTGTATCATCACCTTGTTCTCAAGTTATTACAATCACAGCATTTTCAGAAAACTTACTCTGACCTTCAGGTCGAGGTCACTGAGATTCAAACTCGTCTGAGATTTTTAGTAGACACACCTATGGTACCAATTTGAAGTGCCTACGTCGCCTTGTTCGGACGCCGTCCGCCCGGCGGGGAGATGACAATACCATTTACGGCTGAGGGGTAAAAAATGATGCGACTCTTTGTCCAAGAGGTAATAATATTTACAATTTTAATACTACACATCATATGCATACCAATGCTTTTAAAATGTTTCACACGCTACAATATTCAACCTGTAACTATACATTCCTGTAATGAAAGATTCAGACACTCACTGTTCAAAATGTGACCTTTGACCTCAGAGATATATGCTGTGGTTTTGTCTGGTGAAAGCAAAGCACAGAACACAAAGAATATCTGTAAAAAGACGGGCTCTAATGAAGAACATTTCTATTCTGTTCTGACAGAAACAGCAGGAAAATGGAGATACAAAGGGAGAAGTGATAGACAAAGAAAAGAAAGTCAGAAGAGAGATCTGAGAACTGCCTATTATCTCCATGCTGCTTCATTGAGTTAGACACACACGCTGCACGCTTCTGTGCACAAACCCACAAGTGTGTGCACGAGAACACACACGCACTCAGACACCCTCCTCTCAAATCGGGCCAGATCTCATGAATATGATTGACCTTTTTTCCACTGTAATGCTGAGAGTGCATAAAGGGGAAAGGAGAAACTAAACAGAGGCAAGCAGAGTTAATTTAGAACAACACATTATTGGGTGCTGACTGCAGATATGGAAAAGGACAATCTAATCGATAAGCCAAAAGAATGACAATGGCCTCTCAAATCAATGCCTGCACCCCATTTTCTCACTGTGAAAAGACAAAGCCTTTAATGCAGGTGTTGCTGCTGTTGTTTGCTCTTATGCCTGTTTGTGTGTGCGCGTGATGCGTTAATGCTTGTGTGTGTGTGTGTGTTTACGTACCTGGCTGCTGCTGTGGTGGAACAGTTGCCAGGACTAATCATTATTTAGTTGTGGCGGGGCTGGAAAGGTCAGCAGTCTGAAATGTCAGGCTGTGTTCAACAGGAGCCAGATGCAGTCGTGCGCCGCTCAAGTGTCCAATTAAAGAAGGCCGAGTGAGGTTTGAGTGGGTCTGTGTGTGGGAGTGTGTGTGAAATGAGAAAGATGGAGGGATCAGATACTGAGTGTTTTGTTTGGGCTTTCCTAAATATCTGTATATAGAACCTGAATACACTATATATCTACACACTAGCAAGCTTTTGTCAGGGTAGCCTCAGAAACGACTAACAAGCTATTCACTAATCAATACAATCTCTCACTCAGCATTACTTCTGAAGTTTTACAGTCTAAGACACCACATCATGTTAAGGAGGATTTCTTTGTGAGCACAGAAAGAAATAAAGTTCCCACTAAAAGAGTGGTAGAGAAGGTACTTTGATCACTGAAACTTTTTAGTGTTAATCTCCAGGGTCTGCAAAAGAAGGGCTGCAACTCCTCCGCTTTGTCGGGCTGTGACGTACAGTCTGCTAACACTAGTTTGGGGGCTTCCAGAATAGGAAGGAGTGTTTATTGAAGCCCAGTGCAGACATAAATATTGAATATACCATATTAGATCATGTTTAACAAAAAAAATCTATTATTCATGTAAATATATGAACATGCCGTCAGTGGCACTTTGAATGAGATTTCCTTACTTTCGGGACAGAACCTGGAAGCTGTGGCGTCGCTTCAGCTCTCTGTTAGATTTATTTATTATGTGTGAATATGTGTTTTAGTGTGAGTCACTTTTCAGAGTGGCTAATGAACATCATTAGAGACAGAAGCTAACAGAGCGGCAGGGGCAGAATCCTCATCAAATCTTTTCTTTTCTTTTTTCTTTTTCCTTTACACACAGAACGTTATGAAGCCACTTGAGACTATTAGTTTATTTATACCCTGTGATTCCTCCTCTTCACGCTATGAAGCAAGATGAGGCAAAGTAAATAAAAGCACAAAGGAAAGGAGGAAAAGAATGCAGAACCAACGGACACATGTTTTACAACAATGCCATCGTGATAAAATAAGATTACTAATAAATAGCTGCAGATAACGAGTGCCATTAAGTCAAATGAGCAGAGGACGAAGCGTCAACAGCAAACAGGGAGGCAGGTGGTTGGTGGACAAGGAGAAAAGGAGCAAAGGAGCGGAAACTCCTTTAATCTGCAGGGGGAAGGAGAGAGTGTCCTGCCTGTGTTTCCCTATCAGAATCACTCATCTAAAAGCTTCACTTGCTCTTCATACAGCCATCATAATAACCTTCACCACATCCAGTGTGTGTGTGTGTGTGTGTGTAAATGTGCACATCTGCTCACCTACTGTGAATAGTAATAAGCAGCAGGGCATGATAAAATATGTCTGCCAAGTTAAGGATATAATAGACTTCCCTTCAAGGCCACTCATAACAACAACCTGAATAATGACCTGCATTAATTTACACAGCACACTGAGCTCTACACTGGTCAGAGAAGGAATCCTTTCAGTAAGAAATAATTGAAAGCTATTTCAGTCTGTAGAGGGTCCCTCTGTGGGTGTAGACTAAACCCTGAAGAAAGGCACTCCTGCTGTGCACATTACTGTAAGCTAGACCTAAGAAGGAGGTGGGGAGTTTCAAGCAGCTTTAATGTAAATTAAATAAATAAGTGTCATTTTAACAGGACACCTCATTATCACCTTAGATTAACTATGTGGCAACAGAAAACATTTTATAGCAATCAAAAAACAACAACATGTTGCCCAGCAGTTATTAGGCTGTGCTATCTGGTGCGGATCGTTAGATCATCACACAGAAGTACAATTTTAAGCTGCGTAGTGGTAAACAAATCGAAAAAATGAAATCGTGTTAAAGCATTCAAATATGTGGAGCCACATGTTTGACATGCCGGACTTTTACGCTGGATGCGCTTCCTAGTCCAACCCCAAAGGGATTCGTGTCACGCACCGGCTCCAAAGTGTAGTAGTTTACAACTTTGTCTATCAACTAATAGCGCCTCGATTTAATATTTGGAGTAAAACGGTATAGAAGAAACGGAAGAAAATAAAGCACTGTTACCCTCTTCTATGCAAAGAGACCAGAAGAAGAAAAAAGTGTCATAGTCCCAGACTTTTGGTGCATGTTTTGACTTTGTCAGTATTATAGTGCGTCTTGGTTCATTTTTTGATTTTATTATTACTCTAGTCTCCCCAGTGCTTCCATGTCTGTATTTCTTCTTTGTGCTTCCTACTGTCCCTTTATCATGTTTAGTTAGTGTGGATCTTCTTGTTTTGGTATTAACTTGATGTTTTTATTCCTGTCTTGCTGAGCGTCTTAATTACTCTGAGCTATGTCTCATTCCTCACCGGATTTACAGTTAGTGTCATCCTCTTTTCCTTCGTCCGTTGCGCGCCTTCGTCCGTTGCGCTCCTTTGTCCATTGCGCTCCTTCGTCCGTTGCGCTTTGTATTAATTTGGGGGTTTCTCTTTTGTTTATGCTTTGTTAATGGTTGGAGTTCAAAAACAGCAGAAAACTGTTTTGCTCTCCATTTAGGTCAACCTCTGAAGGGACCAAAGAAAAGAAAAGAAAAACCAAACTTTGTGCCTGATCTCACATATGAGTAACCAGCAACATCCAAGCCATAAAAAAATCACTAACAAACATTTCCATTATGTTTCCACAGATATAAAATAAAACTCTTGGTACATCATATTTTCATTTTGACTATCAGAAGCTAAGAGCTATGATAGCACAATTACCCAAGCAGGTAGGAAATGTTTGGTCATGAGTGAAAGAGAGCACTGTGACTCACTCATATCTACTTATGATATAAAGTTCTGCTGAGTCATACCCAAGCACAAATAGGGTTACTGCCAGTGGTCATTGGCAGAAAGATGATACAAATCTCTGAACAAATCTCAGAATGTGAAACAGAAAAGGTGGCCATAAATCTACTTTACAAAGTGTTCAGGTTTTATTCAAAGTGCCAACATCTTAAAAACCCAACATTAATGTTTGGACTTTGTAAGACAAGAAGAGAGTCACTACAGTATTAACCAGGTGTTAAAATGGGACTTAAGTCAAGCAATGGCACTGGATTCGCAACTAACAACAGGTGACCTTCAAGAAACCCTGATAAGTATGCCCAATAATAAGGCTCCAGGTCCAGACGGCTTTCCAGCAGAATTCTACAAAGAATTCTGGAAAATTCTGGCACCAGTTTTTAAAGAACATTGCAAGACATCAAGGAAAATGGCAGACTTCCACTAAATATGAATTCTGCCAACATTAGTCTCCTGCTAAAACCAGGCAAAGACCCTGTATTTCCCTCAAGCTATCGTCCAATATCCCTTATTAATGTAGACCTCAAAATAATCTGCAAAGCTCTCTCAAATCAATTAGAGAAGCTAACTCCCCTTTTTAATTCATCCTGACCAAATCGGTTTCATCCAAAATATTTTCTCTAGATGCAGAAAAAATGTTTGGCAGAGTTAATTGGAAATTTTTATTTGCAACTTTACACAAATTTGGTTTTAGAAACTCTGGTTTTAAACTGGTTAAAACATTATATAATTCCCCAACAGCCTGTGTCAGAACAAATGACCAAACATCTTCCAGCTTCTGAGGGGCACCAGGCAGGGATGCCCACTCTCCCCTTCACTGTTTGCCATTTTTATCGAACCACTAGCAGCGGCAATTAGACACGCTATATAAAATCAGTCTTTATGCGGATGATGTGTTGATTTTCCTCCAAAACTCACAAACCAATCTCTCTGGGGTAATTACATTAATAAACTCTTTTTTTCAAGAGTTTCAGATTATTCAATTAACTGGTTAAAATCTACTGTTCTTCTGATTAATTGCTCCTTCCACAATCCTTCTTCTATCCCACTGAAATTGGAAAATATCAGATATTTAGGTATTAATGTCTCTCCTAAGCTTGCAGATTTACCCAAATTAAACCACATCCCACTTTTAAATAAAAATAAAAGATGATCTGGCTAGATGGAAATCTCTACCCATATCACCCACTGGAAGGGTCGCTTCAATAAAAATGATGGTCCAAAAACCTAAGAGCTAAGAAAACCTAAGACTGGTTAAGATCTCAGGATTTGTATATTTCTAAATTCCTTTGAAAAGGAATCACGTTGTATCGTGTTTATTGTGTTGCTCTCTTTTTGCTTGTTTTTAGTTTTTATTTTTCTCTCTCAACAGGTGATCCAACAGATTTTTTTAGTGTCTTCTCCCACTGTCCCTCTTTCTTTCTTTCTTTCTTTCTTTCTTTCTTTCTTTCTTTCTTTCTTTCTTTCTTTCTTTCTTTCTTTCTTTCTTTCTTTCTTTCTTTCTTTCTTTCTTTCTTTCTTTCTTTCTTTCTTTTCCTCAGTCATGTCTGTCCCATCGGTATAACTTAAAATAAATAAATAAATTATCATAACAAAGGTCAATCAAATGGACCAATACGGCAAGGCCGGAAAAGTAAATTCATTAGGCATCTTTCTTGGCCTACAGACAATAATTCTGATGGCTAAAGAACCAAACGGGACAGGGAAAAAAAAGGACTTAACAGCTGGGAGGACTCTAAGAACGGGCGTGGCAGTGCAGCACGGGGAAAAGAAACAAATCAGCCTAAATATAAACTGACAACTGCTACCGATGATCTCACTCAGTGTTTTTCACACTTTTTCTGATGTGTCCAACTCCAGAAGAAGCAAAAAAGTTGAGTGTTTTTTTAATCAAACATTATCAATAAAAAAAAAAAGGATATGTGTTGAATTTAACTTAAAAAAAAAAGGTGCATATCATCAATGCACCTCTAAGTTAATTAGAGTTAATTAACTCTAATTAACTTTTTTCACATTTTTCATATGGTCACTCCCCCCTCATCACCAGGACCTGCACTACAGTTTGATAACCACTGAGCTATCCTATTATTAGCCCCATTATCCTCAAAGTCGTCCCCCCGGCGAATAGCACAATACGACAAAGTGACGTCACTTCTGCTGGCACAAGCACAATACCTCTCTGGTGGCATTTCATCAGGTTGAGCACCTCTCGATAAGCACACATGCTGCCAACGCTGTTGCCACATCCAAGGTGAAGACAAGTGTACAACTGACTCAGTTTTTTTCACCATTTCAATGACATATCAGTACAGGAAGTCAGAGATTCAAAGATTATACAGTGGGAGACGTTCCAACAGTTTGGAAAGATAAGAGTTTCTGGAAAACAAAAAAACCCTCCAGTTTTGACTTCTTCTTGTGTTACAGACGCTAATATAAGTGGTACAGTGCTGCGCTGAGGTCATGGATCATACCACATACCTGGTTAACCAGATAACCTAAGACCCACTGTAGTTGACATAAGGACATTACACCTGATGACTAAACATTTAGGCTATGAGATGTCACTTACTGAGCAGTCCTTCACTTTAAAAATGCTGTTGTTTTCCCTCACTTTCACCCATGGCATTAACACATACACTGTTATCACTAGGACACAAAGAAAGAGAGAAAGCCACTGTGCAAACATCTTTCCATTTTTGGAGGTGATATTTGAAGGTAACAGCACGTTTCAAGAAGCTGTTGTATGTTTCATAACAACACAAGCTGAAGATTCTTCTCACCTCTGACCAGACGCTAACACGACACCAAATAGTTAACCAGAAGTCTTTCAGGGGCCTGACTAAAGCTTGTGAATAGCTGTGCTCAAAAGTCAGAAGAGACAAGAAGACCTGAAACATCCAGCGTCTTCTTTTTCGTCTAGATGAAAAAGAAGACGACAATGTTGAAGAATCACTACTTTTCTCTTTTTCGCACAAACTGAGGTAAATCATAAACCATCCATAAAAAATATATATATTCCAAGACCACTGTTTTTCTTACCTACCTTGCACTGATATTCTTGAAAGCGAGCCACATTCATTCACTACAAACCAATGTATGTGGAAATGCATACATCCTTTTGAGAAACAATAGAGGGATGAAGAGATGCATTTATAAAATGCGCTGACAACATTTAGCACTGCATTTGCATTTGTTTTCGATGTGATTTATCACATCTCAGCTCTAAACAGTCGATGTCCAGAAAGTACGGCGTATGATGACTTTCTTTCTCCCTTGACCACACAAAGTGATGCTCTAAAATCCTTCTTACACTCATCCTCATCTTACCCACCTTTTGTTTCTGTGCGGCTGCTCTCCGTCAAACAGTGAAAGCCATGGGTGGGTTGTGCCTAAACTCAAGGCCTGAGCAACAGCTGCACAGCAAACCTGCTAAATTAACCGGGTCTCCATGAGCTTCACATATGCATTATTCTAATCAAAGCATATTAGATCATCCAGATACCTTAGACATATGGGTCTCTGTATTCTCATGCCGTCACCATCTGTTTCTCCTCCCCCGTTTTTCGATTTTTTTTCGCCGTGCTCTCCATCTGAGTAAATCCCTTGTTCACACAGCTGCCTCTCTGAGAGACTGGCGTAGATTTCTAACATTGCAACTACTTTGTGATACGTTTCCACATCGAGCTAAACTTGGAGCACCATATGTGTGCATAACCACATGTTATGAGTTTGAGCTACATGGCGGATGTAATCCAAACTACTTTGCAGAAAACGTACACGCATTATGTGCCTTGTGTCGGCTGAAAAGGAGACAAAATCCACTAACAAACTGTTCACAAACAAATTATCCTCTCAAAGAGAAACTGACAGAAAATGTTAAATTCTTATTAGACGCCGAAATTTTCAGATGAGCAACAAAAATCCTGTTCTTCACCTACTGTTTTTGACGGCACAAACACAGTTTTATCGCTGCTTTTCAACTGCCCAGCTGTTTAAGCAATGCCCAGTTAGCAGTTATAGTGAGGTAAGAGCAAAATATTTTTGCTTTATTATTATTTTTTTTTTTTTTGCAAAGTCAATATCAAACCCGATTATGAAACAGATAAAACCCTGAGTGTGCATCAGAGAATGCTTTTAGTGTTGTGTTTTTCGTCCTGCGGTGGTTGGATTGTGGGTGACAATGAAATCCGAGCACAGAATTTCAGGCACCTACCAGAGTTGGTGATGGTTAACAGGTCCAGACGCCTTTGTTGCTGGAAGAAAAGGAGAAAATAAAAGAAGTCAAATGTCATGAAATAATCAATCGCATTATTTGGTCTCATTTATAAACCCTGCAGAGATGCAGGGTTTATAAATGAGTTTAACAGCTTTCACAGTTGATAGTAAAATAAGATTATACACCAAAGTTATTATTTGTCATTCTTTTACGCTCTGTGGGTAATTCTGTATCGACTTTTATTAACACGTGTGGCACAGTTGTTTTCGAGACACGACTCAAACCATTTTTGAGTTTACAATCTATTTACAATCTACAAGTTTGCAAAACCAAACTTCCCTAAACTGTGTGTGCACGTGTGTGAGTGGGTGCATGTGGAAGTGTGATCTCCTGGGTTTCGATGGAGTGCGTTTGAAAGACTGTGCAATTTTACACTTGACATCTTCAGCAGCTGAGAAGGAGTATTAGGGGGTAAGAGCTGGCTACCCCTCTCTTTAACCCGCCGGCTTCCTATGCACACACACACAGACACAAACACAGATATGTACACTTCGCTGTCAAGCATTGCAGTAATCAACACCTCAGCGTTCCTCATCCACTAGTCCCCACAGGAAAGAAGATCTTCACATTTTAGGAAAGTATGCACACACACGCACACAACGCATTTGTGTGTGTGCATAGACGTGCATGAGAGAGTGAGAGAGACAGTATGGCTGGGTCACAGTTAACGCAAGCTTTTGGGTTTATTCATCATTAATATTCAAGCACCACACTAACCAGTTGCTGAGAGGGATAAGCAAAGAGACTCTCAACATACTTGGAGTCCTTCTCTCTTCTAATACAGCACTGCCTGGAGTAGAACTCTCTGATAGGCCTACTAAACACTTATTTTAGTATTTAGCAGATGTTCTTACTCGGAGTGACTTATAATATGCAACACAAGTGGAAAGAGGTCCACAGAGTGCACCAGTGGAATGATTTTAGATGCATTTCACCTGCCACTGACATTCACAAATGCAGTCACACTACTCACTTTTTTAATTCTCTAAAATTTACCCAAAACGTTCATGAGATGCAAGTGGTGGAATGAAGACAAAGATGAAAATGTGCTTTGAGAAATTTTATAATGACAAGATGTGGGCAGCACTGGTTTGTAATAAGATTGTGCTAAAAAATAATAAAGAGTTTCTAATGATACAGTAACACAAGGGAAAATAGAGGATGGAGATGGTGACATGACTGAAATTACTGCAACTGTGTGGAATGAAATTGCCTCATGATTGCGTTGAAGACGGGGACCAGATCTGTGATCACTCGCAGCCAGTTTCCATGTTCAAAGAAACTTTGATGCATTGAGATACCAATAAAACAGCAATAAGACAGAGTCAGTCTGCAACCGAATGGGGTCAAAGTGGCAATTTCATGCAATCAGTTTGTGATAACGCTGCAATTAACTGATAAATAAGTAAAACATCACAAATCTAGTGCCGTCCACATAGGCAGAAATTCTCATTGAATAGAAATTCAATTACATTCAGAACCTCCAGAAGTATTGTTGTAGTTGCTGCAGGATGGTTATTTAATGGCAACATAAACTTAGACTTTAACTTAACTTTTAATTTGGAACTTTTATTGTCATTGTGCAGTTGCTTGCACAGTGAAATTAGGTAGTAACACCACTAAGGTGCAAAAGTAAAGATGTTACATAAACACTGTGGGGGTGTGTACAAGGGCAATAATATAATACAATAAATAAATAAAGGTGGAAGGGCTATGGTCATTAAGGATGGGGATGGTAATTGCACATCTGCCAAAATATAGCATAGAGACCAAAATATTGCACAGGGAATGACAGCAACAGAGTCAATAGCAGCGACAGAATGACTGTATGGGAGAAGTCTGTTCACACTCTTAATTTGCATTAAAAGTTCTGACAGCCCACAGGAAGAAGATGTTCTTTAGTCTATTGGTTTTGCACCTGATGGATCTGAACCTTTTTCCAGAGGGCAGGATGTTGAAGAGGTGGTGGTTAGGATGGAGGTGGTCTTTTATAATCGCCCTGGCTCTGGAGAGACATCTAGAGCTGGCAATGGAGTCCAGGGAGGAGAGCAGACAGCCGATCACCTTCTCTCCAGTTCTGATGACCCTCTGGAGTCTCTTCTTATCAGCTGTTGTGCAACCAGCATGCCACACGGAGACGGCGTACATCAGCACACTCTCGATTGTGGCTCGATAGAAGGACACTAGTGGGTCAGTCTGCAGCCTGTTCCATCTCAGATCCCTGAAGAAAGGGCTGATGTGTTTGTGGTCCAAGATAGGTCCTGAGCTGTGCGGATACCGAGGAATTTAAAGGAGGACACCCGCTCCGCATAGTCACCTATTACCGCTAGGGGAGCGGGATCAGGTGCTTAACAATCTTGCTTTTAAATTGGAGTGTAACCACAGTACAGACAGTTGGCGACCAGCTGAGTGGAGTCCCTCATTATGAAAAGACGTGCTGCAGACGAGTTGTGCTCACTGCCACAGACTGAATCAGAGCCAACATGTCGACACTCTCTCTGCATATATAAATCACATGGTAATTAATTGCAGACTGTGACTGTTTGGAGACAGGTTGCCTCCCACAGGTGGCCCATAATCAAAAGCAGTGGATGGAAAGCAGTTACAGATACACAAATATTTCCTAGTTGCAAGGAGGTTACAATCCTATATTTACTATAGAACATGTTGCTTGTCTTCTGTAAACAGGCGGAGTTTATAACTGTTGTGTTTAAACTGCCTAGGTAAAGACAAAAGCTTTACTTTTAACATGGAGAAGAAAATGCAAGAATTGAGATTTCAGTCAAATACAGTTTCTGGACTGACTAGTGAAGGTCATTTTATGTTAGGAGAGTCAGAAAACAGAGAAGTATTTTCTTAGTGGTCTGACAAAAAAGATGCTGAAATGTAATAATATGAGGGTGAAGGCATGCAGGTTGTTTTACAGGTAGGTTTATTTAATTATGAAGCCTTGAGTAAAATATCACTCACGCCACTCTCACGTTCCCATACAGTGCATGGAGCAGTGTAAATATTCATGTTACATGTGAATGCACACGTGGCTGTAGTGCAGTGGATCATGTGAAAGAGGCACAGTTGTTGTGATGGGAGACCACGTATGCGGTAGAGGTCACTGTGACATCATGAGTCATAGACAAGCTGAGAACACACACACACACACACACACACACACACACACACATGCACACACAAAATCATCTCTTACTGTATACCAGGCTCTGATGTATAA